>VWPU01005197.1:0-31003 GCA_013398955.1 Callaeas wilsoni | reverse complement strand
GGGCCGCGCCCGGCGGCGCCGCGAAATGGCGGCGGGAGGGGCCCGGGGCCGCGGGTTCGGGGCCCGCGCGGCACCGGCGGGGTGGGACGTGCGCAGGGAGACTTGGGCCGGCACCTGCCCTCGGGTGCGGGGGGTCCTGGGCAGAACGCTGGTGTTCGCAGGCGTCGGGGCATGGGGAGCCCCCGTCCACATCCTCATCCCATGGCCATCCACGTCCTTGTCCCCATCCCCGTCCCCATCCCTGCCCCTTTGCCCATTCCCATCCTTATCCCAGTTCTTGTCCCCATCCCCGTCCCCATCCCTATCCGCGTCCTTGTCCCCATCCCCATCCCTATCCCTGCTCCTCAGTGGCTGCAGTGGGTGACACAGTGGGACCCGTGGCTGGTGTCACCCATTGAGGCTCTCGGCAGCCACAGGTGGCCCCACAGGGGTGACCCAGCCCCCGTCGCAGTGGCCAGGGTGTTCCGGGATGGCCTCCCCACAGCTTCCTTTGCCATATTCCTGCCCAGCTCCTGCCTTGGCCATCAGCGTTTCCCCGGGTGCAGCCACAGCCCGTTTCTGTCACCGTGACAGGGTCAGTCCTGCCCTGCTCCATCCTGGGCACAGTGACAAGGGCATTGTCCTCCCCTCGTCCCACTGACCGCGTTACCCTCGCACACCCCGCTGTTCACCTGCCATATCCCTGCACATGGACCTGCCTTGTTCCCTCTCTCTTGGACCTCCCTTGCTCCCCCTCCCTTGGACCTGCCTTTCTCCCACTCTACTGGCCGGTGGCCCTGTGCCCACGCCGTCTTTCATTCGGGATCAAACGGAGCCTATCACCTGCTTTTTCAGTGTTCAAACAAGCCACTTTAAGCTTTCTCATGTGTTTCCAACTTGGCTGTGCCACGAGGATTACGATTTATGGCAGCGTAGGGGAGCTGGGGTGCTGCGTGCCCTGGCTCCGTCAAGCACGGCTGGATTTGGTGTCTGGAGCATCTCCCCCAACCCAAACCATAGGATGTGAATTCCTCGGGCCATTTGGATCACCCAGAGCTTCCCCACGGGCTCCAGGAGAGCAGGACTGGACACAAGGGTGCTGCCCTCATGGTAGTGGGAATCACCTGCCCCAGGAGCAATTTGCTCCATTGGTGTGGTGCAAAACAAGGGACACGGGGAGAAGATGATAGCACTTAATTTTATTTATGGGGTCAAGTATCTGCTAAGAGCAGAGAGGTTTAAACTCTGGGGTACAGAAACACTCCAGAAGCAAATACCCCAGTGCATTTCAGTGTGATTAAAGCCCAGACAGTCATTTGCCACCTGAAAGCTGGATAAAGCACAGGGAAAAATGTCTGCAGTGTAGCTGGATTCTCTTGTCCATGCCCAACAGGAAGGTAAGGGCTTTACTGGAGCATCCCCTGTGTGATACCTCTGGGAGTTGCTGGAGCCAAACAAGACGGACACAACAAATGCCTTCTGGATATAATCGTTCCCAGGCACAGCAGAAGGGAAGGAAGACTTTTATAAACAATTATCCATGCAAGCTGCAAGAGCAGCATTTGCAGTAGCTCTCCAGGGCCCTGATAATACTCCCCGAGACATGCCGAGATGGATAGGATTTATAAACCGTGGATGGGTATTTCCTACATTGCATCTCTCCCGGCAGTATTATCCCATGAAGCTCTCTGCAGAAGACATATATGTTCATGAAAACATTTTATAGCCCTGTTGTGCTGGGATTAATATCAGATAAGAAAGTCCAGACCATGTGTACTTTGTTCTTCACAACACATTTCCGAGTCTGCAAATAGAAAAGAGTCCAAAGGAGCAGATGACTATTAAGTAATATTCTTGCAACTTGGTGCAATTTTGGCATTTCATACACAGTTTTCATAATAATTTACAGGTGGTATGTTTCTTCTAAAGGAGACTTATGTGTGTGTCCAAAGATAGTGTCTCAATATAGAGATGTTCATATAGAAATTATATTTCTCGGTGTACAAGAGCTGTTAATCAGTGTTGGGACGTCACTGGTTGAACTCAGTGAGTGGTTTTGAGTCCCACAAAAAGCGTTGCAGGTGCCCTGCCATGGGGGTGTAGCTAATAAAGTGTCACACCTTGTCACAGTGGTGACGTTGTGTAAAACCCTTCAGACACCCCTGTTCTCACCCCTGGAATCTCCCTGAACTATCCATTCTCACTCTCCTCATTTTTTAGGTCTGACCTTCAGAAACTACCCAGCACAACACAGCGTAGGGAACTTGCTGGACAACTCAGCCTTGTAACTGGAGGGAATTGAAGGAGATGTGACTTTCAGGTCAGGTTAGAAACCCATCTGCCTTTGTGGGCCCAGGCTGTGGGGAGAGGAGTGGCAACACAAGATACCAGCCCCAGCTGCAACTACTGGCACCAAGAGAGTCCAGCTCATTTTTGAGGCAATCACTCTGTCATAACAGCCTGTTTGTGGAAAATGCCAGGATTTATTTAATGAATAACATATATGAACCACCTAAGGCAGGGGGATTGGAACTAGAGGATCTTTAAGGTCGCTTCCAAACCAAACCATTCTAAGACTATGGAGTCAGAAGTTTCCTTAACAGAAAAACACTGCGTCATTTTTCTGAGGCTCATACGGACCCACCTGGGCTTACACCAGGAGAACGATGAGGGCAGGATTTCTCCAGAAATCCAATTCCCTTTCTGTAAGAGGGGGCATGTTGCTGCCTGGCAATATTATCCACACACAGAACTTCATGTGGAGTGGGCTGCAGGATGGATTTAGCACAGCAAAGCCTTCTGCCTTCAACGTGGCCATGAAATCTTACACACCTTGAACATTCCCCATCACCACCTGCTCTGAGCTCCACCACTCTGTGCCCAGAATATTCCACGGTCACCGGTGTGCTCGGAGCCTTTCTGTCTGTCCATGGGAACCTGTGGTACTTCCAGGGAGTTGGTATTTGAGGCATCCCAGGATGCAGGAGCTGCTCCTGTGCTGCCTGCAGCCCCCTCCCTGGGCAGGAGCGGTCAGATGGGCACCATGCAGGGACACTCGTTCGAGGAGAACTGAACATGTTGTGCTGAACACGTTTCGTTTTACATTAGGCTTATAATTTTAGGGCTAATGTTTGGTTTGGAAGCTCAAAGCCGTGCCTGAGCCCACAGCTGCCAGCTCTAGAGCAGGCAGTGGTGTAATAGCCATTTAATTCTCCTGCACTGTAATCTGATGGTGGGATGCGCTCCCAGGCTGCTTTTAGGTCTGACTGGGGAACGAAATCAATCACAGAACACTCGTTACAACGAAAGTGCTGTTGGTGTCAATTACCTAAACTCTGCGAACGTAACTCTTCTAATTTCCTGTTAAATCAGTAATGTTACCAATCTCAGTCTATTATTTTAATTAGGACTGTGACTGCAGTTGCTAGGAGCCGAGCGAGCGCAGACAAATGCGAATGTGTAATTAGTCCCACAAACGAGTGGCAAGTTGAATGTGTCAACATCCTGGATAGTTACAACATGGGGTGCAGCAGGAGGCCAAGCGATTTGGGCCAGATCCTGATCTCACTGGCCTCGGCGCCAGCCCAGCAGACTCCGCCGAGGTCAGGGACATAAGCTGGGCTCGGAATCCGGCTCTGGGCCCTGGTCATTCCAGCTTCTTGGAGCTTCACCCTGGGTTATTTTTAAAATGTCTGTTGTCCCACCTCGTTTGATTAGGTTTTTTATTTTTTTTTCTTGCTGTAACGCCTCCTCAGAGCCAATTATCCTGCAGTGAACACTGCAGTCAGGTTAGCTGAACGTGGGTGTTCCCAGCGCCAGCCGGCATCAGATTCCAGCCCTCCCTGGGGACTGGAGTTCCTTGGGTGGGTATGGAAGTGCTTGGCTCCCTCCTCTCCCTTCCTAGCTGTGAAAGAAACCTCTCAGCTTCCGTCACATCTGACTGCCTCATGCATGCCCAAAACAGCCGCGCATTGACAAGGGAGACAGGCGTTCCGACAGCAGAGCAGCGTTAGCTACCAACCTCACCAGAAAACACAAGCTGAGCAGAATCCCTGGCTAAATATAGAGCTGAACTGGGAGAGAAAACAATGTGGCATTGCAGATCCATCAAAATTAAGAATGAAAATCTGAAGGCGCTGCTCACTGACGACCCCCGGCTGCTCCCAGCGAGTGCCGTGTGCCCAGAGGTCCAGCCTGCCGCCGGTATCCAGCATGGAATGGCACAGGAGGGAGAGCACTGCTTTTATTAGCACTTGGCCATCAGTCAGCAGTCCACACTCCACAAATAAATGAGCGGGCTGGGTGCGTGTCATCCCAGTTCATGTGTTACAGAAATAACACTGGACTGGAACCAGAGTTAACACAGCTGAGATTTGGGATGTGGCTGATTTGGAGAGAGGGCAGATGGCAGGGCCTCATTGGGCTATACCTGCTCTTGGAGGCAAACCTGATTTACAGCTCCATCCATCTTCTACACTCTAATTTCCCTGTTTAGTAGGTCACTCTCCTGTTTCACGTGGTACTTCTTTTGGAACAAATAGATTAGGAAAAAGTCAAGGGTTTGGTGTATATTGGATGGACTGATTCGGTCACCTTTCCAAGACAAGACCAGTATAGAAGTAGTATGAAAAAAGCGAGAGAACCCTGGAGGTGTTGTGTGAAGGTTATTCCCAGGGGACCTGAGGACCAGGCAGTGATGCTGTGCCAACATGACCACTGCAATGCCTTCGGTCCTGGTACCTCATCTGGGTCTGGCTGTGGCTTCATGCTCTCACTCATGGGTTGCCTTGGATTGGATTTTTCCTCCTGTCTCGTGACATTCAAACAGAGGTCAGGCCCTGTTATGGGATGCATTAAGCTTTGAGCCCAGTTCCCCAGTGATGAGGCCTCTGCCACCACCTTGCAAGAGCTGCTGCAACCTTGCAGAAGGTGCCTGACCTGCCCTTGTTTTCTTCCCACTTATTTCCTTTAGTCCTCCAGGAAACAGCTTTAACCAAAGCCACCTTGCATATGTGTTTTATAACAACAATCCATTGTTACTGTCACTGGTGGGTTTTCAGGCTCTGTCCCAACATGTGTCCTTGCAGCAGAAGAGCCAGCATCCCTCCCGGGACAGAGCCGAGGCTCGCCAGTCCTGATGGTCGGGTGCCTGGTCCCTCCCAGAGAGAGCCCTGGGGTGGCTGTCACCTCTGAGTTGTTGCAGGTCAGTGCACTCACCCAAAGAGCCCAGGGGCTGGCAGAGCTCCCCGCTGCCTCCACACCCTTCGAGATGCCTGTTTTGTGCAGAAAACAGGGACAATTGCCATCCTCATGCCCTTGTGGCCTGAGGGCACAGGAGCCACAGCTGGCGGGATGCTGCAGCACCCCACATGCTCTGTTGATCCTTTCTCCAGCTTTCTGCAGGAAGGGAGGTGCAAAGCACCTGTACCATCCCAGCTCCAGGCTGGCCGGGCAGGTTCCTCATCCCGCCACGCAGCCCTCCGAGGCAAACCCCTTGATTAAAGTCTGTGTGATGTCACAGATGTGCACAGATACCCTTAGCCATAGGATTGTGCAACTGGCTGGTAATGTGCATGTTAATAAGGCTATTAAGGTTTACAAATATTCTGCTCTTCCTTACAGTTTATAATTTAATTAATTGCCAGTTAATTGTCTTATTTTCCCCCTGTGATTGATGTCAGTGAGTGGGATTAGGCAGCATCAGATGACAGAGGAAGGAGAAATGAATGCAGCATCCTATGATGGTATGAGAGGAGATGTTTTTATGGACAAATCCTTTCTGACATGGATGAATACCTCAGTGAGATATCACAGAGTATCAGCTCAATACATATTGTAATGGGATCATTAGTGGAGGTACCAGCTGTGTGAGGTTTGTATTCACAAGCCACGAGTAAGTAACGGGGAAATATTGGCTTCTTGGAAATGTTTGCCAAGCATAAATCTTTCCTGTTTTTACTGAGCTGGTGCTCAGTTTACATAAACTGGGAAATAATTCTCTAAGGCTTCTGGAACTGCTCCAGCTGCCCCTGAAGTCGGTCACAGCAGGGCAGCCCTTGGTGAAGGAAGGGAGTCTAAACGCAGCCCTGCTGGGCAATATTTTTCCATGGGGAAAAATTAAAGAGGAGGGTCTCCCACTAGCGTGTGCGAGCTAGGCAGTGGCTCTGTCCCTAAAACAAGAGGCATCTTTTCTTCTAAGCGGGGAAGGGGGGGTGGCTGAGCAGACACTGCATCTTCTTCTCTCCCAGGATTTTGAGTCTCTCACCAGGCTTGTTCGCACCCTGCCCACCCCCGAATGCCTGTTTGATGGACAGGTCTGTGCATCACAGACGTGCTGGGAATATCATTCCTTCAAGATCCTGTTGTGCATGCAGACACGGGCAACGTGCAGCCACAAGGGCCAAGTGGGTCACTGAGCTCAGGGTGATTCTTGACCTGGAGATGGTGCAGAAGGAACTTCAGGGCTTTTGCCTTCCCCAAGTCTTTCTGGGTGACCAAAGGCAGCCAGCTCTGTGGGGGGATGGCATTCCTTTAGCTCCCAAAGCCTGCAGCGGTGCCAAGCAAGGGGATCTGGGGTAAACAAAAACTCAGGCGACTTTTGACCAGACTTTGATCGCATTTCAGCAGAATAAACCTGGAGTGATTCCAGTGGCTTTGGTGTGAGTGGGATCAGACTGTGAAACTGGGCTGCACAGCAGAAAGCCTGAATGTTCCTGCTGGGGTGGGTGTGCAGTGTGGTTGAACCCCTGCTTAAATCGGCACGAACCAACGAGGTCACATCTGAGGCTGTAATCGGAATGCGGTGCCGGCCAAACCACATCTGTCTCCTTTAATTCATTCCTTCCATTTTGGGGACTTAGCCTTTAGGAACAGCTATCGGTGATTACATAAAAGAGATTAGCCAACATTTCTGCATAAATCAAGGCCAGTGCAAGATGTTTCCTAAGTGCATTGCGAAACCCGGGGCTGGTGGAGGACAAGTTCCTCCTCTTGGGGAGCGAGGCTCCCGAGCACGGGGTCAAGGACAAAACCTTCCTGCTTCTCAAAACGGCCCTTCAGACAAAAACCTCTCCAAGCAGAGGTGTGCACGGTGGGACATGGTCTGCCCCAAGGTTGTCTGGTGTGGATTTTTTCACCAAAGCAGATTTTCTATCCAAGATACATGACGGAAACAATGAAAGAAAGGAAAGGGCTGGAGAGCCTTATTGTAAACCAGATCCCCATGTGTGAATGCAAATCAATCTTGCTGCTGAAGGAAAAGCCAAACCAGAATGTGTTACATTTACTCTTTTAGCACAGTTGCTAAGAAAATATCTTGATTCGAACACTGTTGGATGACTCAACAAATCTTTTTTTTCTGTTGTGTTTTTTTTTTTTTTTAATTTTTTTTTTATTTTGAGGCAATTCCATAATTTTTCCCCTGTTTGTTCCTCTGTTAGCATGCAGGGTGAGGTTGTCCCAAGGTCAGGGAGTTGGAATTTCCCTTCCAGTGCTGTCTTACTGCTCCTCTCCTTTTTTTCTTGCTTTTTTTGCTGCAGGTCAGAGCAGATCTATGGTGAGGTTGGTGGGGGAGGGCTCAGCCCTTCTCTCCCACTCTGTCCAGCCCGGGTAGTGCCAGTCCTATGACAGGACCTTGACCTGGCTGGGAATTGTCCTTCCACCTCATCATCAATATGTCTGCATCACAGCTTCCCTCGTGAGCTTTTAGGGCAAAGTTACCGAAAGCAGTCTCGAGTTTTGGATTTGTTCATTTTTGAGGAACTGAACATGAGATGCAGCAGCTGAGTTTCAACAGAGCTGAACACCAGTAGCTCTGTTACTGGCTGAGCAATCATCACTGCTTGAAATCAGGCCTGGAGTGTCTTTAATGGCATTTATTGTTTAAAGGAGAATTGTGCTTCAAACCTGAGCAAGACCTGGGAGAAATCAAAGAAAGGGGGATTTACAGTCTTCTGGTAGGAAACTGAAACAACGTGCTATTTAAGGTCTGCTTTTTAAATGTATGTTGGCTCCTCATGATGAAACCATCTACCCAAAGGCATTTAGAATTATTTTTTTAAAAGCACAAAGATGCTTATTTCCTATTGAAGTGTTCAGGAAACACATGCCCAGGAACAGAGCTGAAAATGAAGCTGGTTATCTTTCTTCATCCTTTGATCTCTAACATCTTTCAAAATCTGGCCTCCAAGTAATGTGCCCAAGGATGCACGAAATCAAGGGCTGAATCTTTATCTCCTCCACTTGATTGTCTCTGCACTGCAATTCACAACACAGATACACTGCTCCTCGGGACTAGCCCTGGCTGAGGCAGTCAACAAGACATCCCAGAAATACGGGTCGTGGACGGGAATTCACAAATGCCCTGCGCTGGTGCCCTCCCCGTGTGCTCCCATCCAGGTTGCAGCTGCATTTGGCCCGTGATTCTCCCCAGATGTGTGGCGAATTTAAAGATCTGTTCCAGTCCTTGACCTACATGGAGGAGCACGGAGCCAGTCATTTCTGAACTAACAGCCATAGAGAATCTGAGGCCTTTTCATGCTGGAAATGCCACGGGGAGGAAGGAGAGTGCCTGCAGACAGCAACCGCCTCTGTAGTGAAGGGAAGTCTGAAGTTTCCCCTCTGCTTTTTCGTGCATAACAGCATCTGTACGCCTCATTTCCATCTTCACAGCTCCTGTAATTTACATAATGAACATTTGCAAAGCCTGAGATCTGGGTTCACTTTGTACCACATTTACTGTAGATGACCTTCAGCGTATCATCAGAAAAGTTTCCCAGGCAATTTTCCCAAAGGGTGTGAATGTGAAACCTAAGATCGTCAGGGAAGGAGGAAAGGGGAATGAAAGCAGATTTCTGAGATATCTGTCATTCAAAGATATGTTTTCGCTTCTACAGCAGAACAGAAATATTTGAATTTAAAAAGAAAGGAGTTTTGTCTTTAAAGCAGGTGTTGGTATCAAGTCCCTCAATAAAGTGACTTTAATTAGGTTTGCATTCCTAGATCTGCAGAAATAATATTTCCTTGATAAAAATGCATTTGAAAAAATGTTAAGCAGACGGGAAAAAACCCTCAAAGAGACAATTTTGGTTGCATTCCTTCATAAGCAATGGCTGTAAAATGAGTTTATCCACTTTGGCCCCCTGATTCGGTAATGAATCTGAAAAAAAGTCTGGTGACAAATAACTGGCAATCTAGCAGAGATTCAGGACTGAGGAGGAATTCTGACCTCAAAGGATAGGAATAGGACATCAGGGTGAGAACAAGCAGCTGAAGCCACTTATGGCTCCTCTGAAGGTGTCAGCTGCAGCTCTGATTGCACCTCCTGATAGTGCTCCAGCAATCACAAAGTGATAAAGCAGGAACTGACCCATTTTTGCTTCTGACACCCATCCTCAATGAACTGTCCTTTTCAGCCCAAAGTTCCTGCAGAGTTCATCTGACAGAGAGTCCTGGGAAGCTGCATCTCCAAGGTTATATTGAACTTTATCTTATATTTACATGGGGCGACAGGGAAGACACTTTTATAGGTGTTGGCTGGCTTCTGGGTAAGCAGAAGTCAGGGATCATGTCTTGTCTGAGAGGTGCTTGTGAGTCCACTTTTGTTTGCTGGTTCAGCTACAACACGGTTTATTTCTCACTGCCGCAATGGAGGATGCTTTGAAAGAGGAAATTAATTTTGTAACTGACTCAGGACTCCTGTTTGTACAGAAAATGAGTGGAAAGCTGAAATGCAGAGCCTTATTCTGGTGATGAAGAAGGTTTCTCATATCAGCTGTCATAAGACTCTTCAGACAGAATGAATCACAAACCCACCACGACAGGCATGCTGGAAATGCTCACGTAGATAAACCTGACACCGTTCCCGTTGCTGTAGGCCAGGCATATATGAAGTGTTGCTTTACATAATAATCTTGAGAAGGCAAGCAAGCTTTTTAGATTCCTTTGTGCTTTGAAAACAGTGCCCTGTGTGCCCTCCTCTTAGGGCAGGTTGGTGTATTTGCACACTGCCAGGTAATTACAACGCGATGGGTGCTAGCCTGTATCTTCCTGCCTCTGGTGAGTTGCCAGTGGTTTATCCATATATCCTTTGGGATTGATGCTACAGCTCTAGGGCCAGTGGATGGGTGAGAACTGGAATCTGGGTGAATCTTCACCACCTTGTTCCTTTTAGTGTGGTCTGGCTCTTGGGCTCTGGTCATTACCTTGGCCTGCAGACAGATAATTGTATAATTAAGTATTTGGAGGATGGGCTGCATGTTGCAAACTTTCCACCTCGGGACCAAAAATGAAAGGGGGTGGTTTGGAGGGAGAAGAGAAATGCTGCTGTCCAAGGGCCCTGGGAGGGACCTCTGGTCCTCAGTGGCTGCTGTGTCAGGCACAGCAGATGGGGCTGCAGGAGGAGCATGTGTGTCAGATGAGGTGTCCAGCACAACGTTATCCTGAGCCAAATATGGGATCTGTGCTGCTCCCCTGTGCATTGTCCTAAAATGACATGAATCTGCGGTAGTCACGGTTCAGGGCTGCTGGACCTTCCTTCTGGACAGGGAGGGCTTTTGCTTTTAGCCCTAAAGAAAGACCATGCGTTTTTTAAGCACGTGCTGGAGTTGTGAACAAATGGTTAATGTAGCTGCAAGGCAGCCAGAGAAGCTGTTGCTTGGGCTTAGGAATGTTTCCTTCTTTCAGCCTGCCCTTTTTCTATCTTTCTTTCTTCTTTTTTTTTTTTTTTTTTTTTTTTTTTTTTTTTTTTTTTTTTTTTTTTTTTTTTTTTTTTTTTTTTTTTTTTTTTTTTTTTTTTTTTTGTGGTGCCATATAGTGTTTAATAATTCAATGCATACATAATCCAAAATAAACACACTAATTAACCTTTGTTTTGAGAAATTTAATTAGTTAATGCTTAGTCTCTGTTCAGCTTCCAAACAGTTTGGAGTGGGAAAGGTGCCATGGGGAAAGCATGGTAAAATATGTTTAATGCTGAGCACCTTCAATTATTTAAACAGTAACGTGGGCTGGACCAATTAAAAAACAAAGTTGTTATACAGGCATATACATGCTGAAATATCTTGATGTAGTGTTCCCAAACTCCAGCCTTGCTGCAGAATATGTGGTGAAATATATCTGTGCATAAAGCAAGTGTATGGAGGAGGGAATCTGGTGGATGAGGAGTGATTCAGCTGCTTGCCAGGAACCCCAGAACCTCCTTGCTGGGCTCAGGGTGCAGCAGGGGTGAGGGAGGTGCTAAAGCTGTTGTGGTGGTGACTGCCCACTGTGGCTGGGGGAAGCTGGAGGACAAATCTTGCCCTGTGTCCCAAATAGATGATGAATTTTCGGAAAGGTCAAATGCTGTGCTCTGACTCACTAGTACTACTCATCCACGGCCCAAGTGCCTTCCTTCAAAGTATGTTACTGTAGGATAATAATTTTAGCCAAATCCTCAAGCTTTAATATTCTTCCCCAGCTGAACTGTAAATAAAATTATTTCCTAAGAGCACTTATTTGAGCTTGATTATTAAATACATTGCCAAAATCTGGTCGGTTAATATACTGCCTGCTACTTGAGCTGAAGTATCTGAAAGACAAAGAACGAAGTAAACGAAAAGGAAATCAACATTTTGCTAAATTGCATGTTTTTAAAAATCCTATAATTGAGGCTGCTACTTCATTTCCATTTGTAAAACAGATTGAGTTCCCCTTCCATCTACTAATGGATCTGGTTTATCTCTGATACTAATTGCAGCATTTGCATGGTTTGCACAGGCTGCCGGTGACAGGACGTTGGGTAGGGAAAGTCAAACTGCTCCTGCTGAGCTCTGGGCTGTCACTGAGGAGTGATACTTGGCACCGAGCTCTGCTGAACTTCAAGCCCTTGTTCTTTCTCCTATGGCTCCAAAGTCTGGGTCAATCAACCAAAATAAACTTGTTAATTCGTTGTCAGGATTCCGTGCCTGAGGTCTCACTCGAGAAGCAGTGGGAAGGCTCAGGTGATAATAAAGCAACACCAGACAGTCTGGATGTTTAATTAAACTTGTCCGTGGTCTCTCTGACCTAGTGACTGGGCTGGAAATGTCACCAGAACAAAGGTTGCTCATGAGGTTTCCACGTGGGCTTTGCTGCTGCACAAGGATGTGGGGAGACGTGGGGGTTTGCAGCTCTTTTCTCATTCTTTCAGGTTATTGTTGGGAAGGGAATTATGCTCCAAGGATCTGGGGGAAAAGAAAACAAGTTTGGGTTTCTTTAGATGAATGAGCCTTTTTTTGGGTCCTGCTGTAGCAAATCTGTTTGCACACACCTGAATTAAGCACTTCTGAGTGCTGGGTCTGGTGGAAATGTGCCTGGCTCCCAGTCAGCAGCTGTTCAGGAGCTCAAGTATACACCTTTTAGTGCTGGGGTGAGGAGGCAAAGCAGCTTTTCAGAGGATTATACCCAGGAATGTAAGCTGGAGACCTCTGTTCTCCCTTCCCCACTGGTCTCTGCAGCCCAGACACTTTTCCTGGAATCTCTGTGCACATATCCATGATAAAAGCGTCCATGAGGTGTTTCAGCCTCTGACATCGGTATCCACACCTGCAGAAGCAAGCCGAGGATTCACCCTTTGCTGTCCATCCTTTCATTTTGCATTTACAAACAGAAATGTTTGTATTTTTATTCTTTTTAAGGCACTCTTGAAAGTGATCCATTGGATTCCCAGCATGGCAGAGGGAGCCCTGGCTACACAGTGGCCTTTGTGGAGCAGGTCCGTGGGCTCTGTGCCACCAGCACCACAGGGGAGCTTGTAATAACCACACCAGCACAGACCAGATGTTTTGGAGAGGATTTGGTTTCAAGACACACGGCTGCAAGTTCAGGAGAACGTGGAGGGGGGAGGGGGTTCTGCTCTAATATACATAATTTGTTTAAAAAGTTTGCAGGTGTTAGAATTTTTATTGAAAGCAGGGAGCTGAGAAATCGTATCCAGTCAGTGAGGTAATGGTTTCTCTACTCGGGGAGCGCACACAATCTGCATTAAATAAAGGCCAGCTGTGTTGCCAGCAGAATTTTATATATATGAAAACTAATCTGAGCCATACCAAGCCAGACCTCCGCTCCTGCAAATCCTGGGAGAGAACAAGAAAATCCACTCATTGCTCACAGCTTTCCTCCACAAGCTGGTGGGGACTTGTCCCCCAGGTGTGGGAGCCCCCGTCCCGGCTGGCATCGCTCCATGGCCTGCACCCCAACAGCTGGGGGGGATGAGCTGTGGGAACCGGGGATGCTGCTGTGCTGGAGCCATCCCTGCAGCTCATCACAGGCTTTGGGGGAGTGGGAACAGCTGCTTCCCCTGTCAGCTCCCAACTAAAATGCCTGTGACGTGTGGTCCCATGGGGGCCAGGTAGAGCCGGGTCCTTGCCTCAGCTCCAGCTGCAGGGTTTTGCTCCCCGAAGCCAGAGGAGGAGAGCACACACCAGCAGTGGTTCCCACGGAGCCATTCAAGGGTTGTAGTTTTCTGTTTCCTCTTTCTCGAGCTCAGTTCTGCTATATGTTGAAGCCCCAGTAGAGAATTTTTTTCTTCTTCTTATGTATTTTTTTTATAGACAGGTTGTAATGTCAGGATATGAGGTTGAAAGGGCAGGTCTGAGTCAACTCTCAGATGAATTCTGAGCATTTCCTTTCTACGTGGATGAGTTCCAAGAATTTATCTCAGTTCAATAAACCCCACTTATTTCTGATGCTCATTCAAACAGACTTTGAATCCCTTGCGCCCACAGACCAGGGCTGGTCATTTGGGTTCTGCGAAGCTCATTCCAGAGAGGTCAGGACGTGTGGAGTCAGTTAGGGGGATGTTCTGGGGTGACAGCTGAAGTGGATTTCTTTATTTTTATATATATTATAGATATTACAGATTTTAAATATATATGTGTATTTATATAGCCTACTGCCAGTCAGGATACAGCCTGTAAGACTCAGGTAGCATCCTTTCAGGTACAAGCATCCAGTGCTTGGGGCAGAAGGCCCTGGCAGACACTGGTCCTGCTCTAGGGATGTGAGTACAGGCTTTGTCCTCAGCACAGCCCCTCCAGGAATGTGGCACCTTCCCATCACACAGCAGTTACATAAACAGGGCTAAAATTAGAGCAAATGACACTTCACAGGCAGAACATCATCCCCAGGGGCTCTCAGGGTTTCTAGCAGCTGGGGCTAAGGAAGGCACAGCCATGGTGGGGGGCTCTGATGCTGGAGCCCCCACATCCTACCAGGCTGCCCCCAACATCCTCCACATCCCTGAGCCTGGACTGAGCGAGTCCCACGGGGTCTTTTTGACTGCCTGAAGCAAATTTTCTCTTATTTCCCTCCAGGCTGTCTTTTCCCCTGTTGCTGAATTTCGCTCAGCATAATGATTTCAAGGGCACCATTTTCAATTTCCTCTGTGGAGCCAAAATTAATACTGAGTTTATGCCACAGCGTAGCGGCACTTTAAGCATCCACCAACAGTGTGCATATTTCACAATAATGTAATGGCTCCTAAACCCAAATACTGCTTAAACCACCGTAGTACTCCACTGTAAATATCAGCAATTCCTGCCTGAACCACGGCACCAGCAATGACGACTCTGTAGGTGCTGCTGATGTGCCCATGAACATCCCCCCGTGATAACCATTTTATCAGCACCAGGGGTATGTTTGGATGCTGCTGCAGGGCAGGAAGAGGTGCTGGCCCTCACCTGGGAGAATGGAAAGATTCACAGCTTGCATTTTTCTCTTTCTGTTTCAGCGCTGTCTGTGTAGGGCAGCCTCTCTCCTCTCACTTCCATCACTTCTCTCTCATTATGGCTCTAGGTAAGGGTTTGATACAGACAAGAAAGTTTGGGGTCTATTTTCCTCTGTCCCCAAGCCTTGTGGGCAAATTATTGAGATGAAGATTTTCAGTTGAGTTACTCCTTTGGTTTATGCCCTTCTGTTTATGCCTCACCCCTTACAAGGGAAGCGGCCATGGGGGTTTTTTAAAGCAATACATATAGGTGGGAAGAACAGAAGGAAATTTGTCAAACAAACAGGTTCTAAGTGATTGCCAAGCTATGGATTGACTGACCATGTTCACTGCCTTGGGATGGTGATTTTGACTCTGTTTAGAAGGGAGCAGGGGGATTACAAGAACCCGTGTGTGCAAAAGTACACAAGCCCTTAATTATGGTGACTGCTGCGTGATAGGATCTAGCAAGAGCTAATGGAGCTTGAGAAACCTGTGGAAAATGTTAGCGAGAGCTGTCAGGATGTTTGTCTTAGAGCTGCTCTGGATGATCTCATCTCTCCAACGTTTCAGAGGGCGAGGGGTGTGCCAGGTCAGCTGGAGCCGGCGGGCAGGCGCCTCAGCTTGGGAAAGAGGGCGATGGGGTGGGGGCTCAGGGTCTGCCCAGGCAGAGAGAGGGGCACTGACTGAGCTCCACGGCTGGAGATGAAAAATAGGGATGGAAAGACTAGGGCTTGAGGGCATTTGGAAAGCATTGCGTTTTGTCTTTTCTTCCTGCTCCTCTGAAACAGCCTAAATAAAATGTCACTTGGCATTGCATAACAGGGTGATGCAGGGCCTGGGGAACAGCTCAGAGGGGCAGCACTGGAGCCCCAGGCGAGGGGCCACAGCGGGCAGGAGGGATGTGGCTGGGATGGAGAGCCAATGTGCTGCTGCATGCGGGGCAACAACCATTTCCCAGGGGAATTCCTGCTGCTCCCAACCCTTCTCCACGACTCACAGAGACTATGCCTAGAGGACCAAGTGATGACAAACAGGTCAAAAATGGTGGCTTGGCGATGTCAGAGCCAGGGGTCAGCCCTCTGCTCTGATTTATAAGAGATCTCTCTCTGTGTCCCAGGGCTGCCTTGGCTTTCCATTCATGCTGGCGATGACGAAGGGCCGTGCTTAAGCAGCATGACCGTGCTGGCACAGGCGGCTTTTCGGAGCGGGAAACTGCTCCCTTTATCCTCTCTTGATCTTTCGGAGTGAAATACGTGCAGTGCCCTTGTCAGCAGTAAGAGCCTCCTAAGGAAAGAAAGAAAGGTTAGCAAGCAGAAACAGATGTTTACCTTTAACTTCTTGCTTTGTGTTGACTGGCGAGACTGGGGGAGGGAGGGCGGTTTGCAGGGCAGGAGAAAATGCTCTCTGGAAGCCTCAGAAAGTCCTGTCAGCTCGAATCTGCCTTTCCCTTGATTTTGCTGTGGTTTTTATTTGGCCCAGTGTCCTTTCATCATCATCATTATTATTATTATTTAAACACACCATTCTCTTAAGGGAAAGATAATTGCTTTTTCTTTCTTCTGCCCAAGCTTCTCAACATGATTAAGATATAGGAACCAAATGCCTGGACATGAGGATGATCTAATAGGCACCGACCAGCTCGAGTCACTGTGGCCCAGTTTAAAAACATGGCACTTCTCCAGAATCTATCTGTTTCTCTTAATATGGTGATTTGTTTTTCTATATTGTTCTCTATAATTATCACTGTGCTGCGTATTCACTGGCTCTAGGCTCAGTGTAATATAAATCTGGAATTAGTCTATTGAAGTCAGTGTCAGATACATTTCCTTTAACATCTAAACTACGTCTTAGACCCATTTATCCTACTGTAGCTCCAAACTAACTACACTGAAATAAACACACACCAGTGTTTTCCAAAAAGCCCTTGCACAGTCCTTGCCTACACCTTCTACCCTTAGGCTAAACCTTGGGCTGGGGATTAGAAAAAAAATTTTGTCAGAGGAGGTGGTTCAGATTAAGTATTAAAACCATTTTTTCACTAAAAAAGTGGTGAAACATTGAAATAAGTTGCCCAGGAAGGTGATGGAGTTCAGTAGTTCAGGAGGAAGGTGGTGAGGCCCTGGCACAGGTTTCCCAGAGAAGCTGTGGCTGCCCCATCCCTGGAGGTGTCCAAGGCCAGACTGGATGGGACTTGGAGCAACGTGACGTGACGGAAGGTGTCCCTGCCTATGGCAGGGGGGTTGAAACGAGATGGTCTTTAAGTTCCCTTGATGTTCTTAGAGGTCTTTTCCAGCCTAAATAATTGTATGATTCTATATATGTGGAAATTATCAGGGGAAATATTATCAGGGTTGCTGTGCTGCACACGATGGTCATGGAGCTGACCTGCCTTGAGTAGAGGGACCACAGCTGGTCCTTGCTCATCCCCTGGAAGCAGCCAAGTGCTTTTCTGCAGATCCTGGTAGAGATTTCTTCAATATAAAAAAAAAAAAAACAAAAAACAAAAACCAATAAATTTTTCGATCTCTTCCAATTTTAAATTCTGATAATCTGGAGAGATCCTGATATATCTGAGGGATTAAGGCTTTTTTTTTTCCTTTCTCAGATGAAGGCTGTGCACATCAATGGGTGCCCAAAAATACATCTTGTGCTTCCCAGTGTTTCCCCCAATTTTTTTTTCTTCAGTCGCTGCACAATGAATGCACTTCACAGGCTGTGCTGCTGCTTGATAACACAGCTGGAGAGAAGCTATTTTCTGATTTTCAGATACCGTGGTTTATCTTTAATGTTGGTTTTCACTGGCAGTTTAAGAAGTTCTTAGAAAACTCTTCAACTTCCCCCTTAGTACTGAGATGGTAAGAGCAGATAACACTTGTCGTTTAATAATAACCACCAAAAATTTAGGGTTTTTTGAGATAAACTCAGGAGCTATTATTTGGTTTTCAGAGAGAACACATGGCTTACCTCTACCCTAAGGAGAAAGGGAAGTTATTAACTGTCCTTTCTACTGGACCTAAACAAACAAACCAACAAACAAAACAAACAAAGAAGCAAAAAACCTCAAAGAATGTAGATTTTTTTAATTGAAAAGTTGAAACTTGAAGATCTGAGGGCAAAACTTTCAATTCAAAGCCAAAAATTCTGACTGGGAGGTTTTCTTGCTGGGTAGTTTTGTGGGCCAAGACACAGGTCCTGTGTCACCATGTAATGAATGCCCTTTCAAATGGGAATCAGGATGTTCCTGGTCATAGTCTCTCACTGGGGATGAGGCTGGGCTTGGGAGCTCTCCCCATGAGGAAAAAGGAAGTGTTTTATGTTTAAAAAAAAAAAAAAAAGACTATTTTCCACAGGACAGCAGGCCTGTTTGTAAAGATTTCTGTTATAAACCCACCATTTTTCCAGAAAACATTGTTCCTGCTGGCTGCATGCATCACTTCAGAGCAGAGAGACCTTCTGGTCCTTCCCTAAGGATCCCCCCAAAGCAGCAATATCCGACCAGCTCCTGCTCCCTGTTAGAATTCAAACCACAGCCTTCCTCACCACTCCTTTTCTCAGATGACATTTAAACCTGTCAGCAGTTACAACTGGTGTCATGTAGTCTTTGCAACCAGTGCAAAAATTGCACTCTGGCTTCTAAAACAGAAAAAGGAAAGGGATGGCTAAGAATGGACATAAATACTCCAAAATGCCTGAGTGTGTACTGCTGTCCTTGCCGCTGGCCTGACAGTGTTTCCACTACTCCTCCCCTCGGAAAGCAAAATAAATCAGGGCAATGGTGAGTAATAATGTGTAATAAGCAGAGATGAGAAATATATTTATCAGCAGTCAAATGACACGGATAGTGTGTCACCCCTGTCCTCACGCCACATTTGATGGCACTTAAGTGTCTTTAGGGATAAGGAGAGGGTGCTGGGACATGTCTGCTGAGAAGCTGGAGTACATTCCTGTAGAACAGCTGGAAGGGGATCCCAAAAGAGATCCTCAAAAGACCCCTAAAGGGATTCATAGAATCATTAAGGTTGGAAAAGACCTCTAAGGTCACGAAGGGCAGCCATCAACCCAGCACCACCACCATGTTCACCACTAAAGCAGCTCCTCAAGTGCCATATCCATGTGTTTTTAATGCTTCTAGGGGTGGTGACTTCACAGCTTCCTTGGGCAGCTTGCTCCAATGCTTGACAACCCTTTCTGTGAGGAATTTTTTCCTAACATCTAATCTAAACCTCTCTGAATTCTGTCACCTGTAGGCTTTGGCATTTCAGTGCTGAGCTGGTCGGAACACAGCCATGCCCTGATACTGCCTTGAGTCTTGAACACACAATGTGAACCAACCTAATTGCTTTCATCTGGCCCAAAATGTGGCCACTGGTGAGCAGAGACCTGCTGTTTATGTAAAGTACAAAGGGGGCCAGACAGTCCTCTCGAGCTGTTTCCGCTTCCTCATGATTAATATATTCAAGTCTATAGTCATTTGTTTTTACAAACTTCACAAACAAAACCTTGATGTTTTGGTACCAAGCTCAAATATGGGAACAATTTGGTTCCCAGCGCCAGCATTTCTGATGCAAGAACTGAAAGGCGTCCAGAAATGCCGTGTTTTCGCTGAATAGTCTTCAGTCCCAAGATATAGCATTTTTAAAGCATTACAGAAGCAAAAACAATCCCAGTGCCTTGAAAGGTTTTTACACTGACTCTGCTTCAAGGAAACACTGACTCAGGGCCAAATGGCTGATTATGTCGTGTGATGTAAGAAGGAGTTAGAAAGCTTAGCAGGGCATTAGAATAATGCAGTGTGTGTGTGTCTGTGTGCAGTGAAGGGGGGACATGGCATTTATTAGAAAGCTTTAAATCTTTTGCAGCTCCACATTAGTCACTTGCAAAACAGTCTCAGACCCAGTTGAAAGCAATGGGGATGTGATGTGTGACAAGCTCTAAGCTGCTGAGCTGAGCTCCTGCTCGAGATCTTTTCAGTTCATTTCAAGGCTGCAAAACCTTCCTTGCTGGGGTGTGGGGGAAGCAAACGCTGCTGCTGTGCAGCCACGGGAGAAAAGGACCCTGTTACACTTCTGGAAGGGGGATGAAGGATGTAGCAATGTTCAGGAGGGCTAAATTTTGGCGTGGCTTCTGCTGTCACACTGAACTAAGGGTGGAGATTTGGGGATGGTGCAGCTCTCCCCTGATTCAGATGCTGGCAAAGGGAGGGATGTGATGTGAGGGGAGTCCCGGCCCTCCCTGTTCCCTGCTCTGTGCTGGTGGGAGCCACTTCACTGGGGAAGATTTTATCATTTACTTTATCTCATTGTCCAGAGAAGCCATTCATTGCAAACGTCAACTCTGAGACAAGGAAAAATCAGAGATGACCCAAGTGCCTAGAGGCATAGAACCAGCTGCTGAATTGTTCAGCTTGTTTAATGAAATAGAGCAGCACAAAGACCCAGTTCAAGTATAGATGTATATATACAACATTGGCACTCAAACAATTTATGGAGCTCACTGCAAATTTCAGATTGGGAAACCTGACTGGTGTCAGCTGTTAGGAAGAGATTTGGGATAGAAAGTCCTATCAGAAAAGCTGCCCTCACTGTAGTGCTGTGATGGCACAACATGAAGGAGCTGGGGATGTGCCAACTCAAAGCTGCAGTGGGAGGTCAAGGGGAGGTGCTGCTTAAACCTCAGGTGTGGCGACAGCGAAGTGCTGTTGTCATCGTGCCCTTGAGTGGTGACTCTCTGCAGAGCCGCAGGTAAGTCACTGTCCCCGCTGCACCTGCAGGACAGCCTGAGCTACGAGGCAGATGTGCTGCAGTTCACTCCTGTTTTCAAAATATTTCCATTCTATACACACACCCACACACAGAGAGCCACACCACAGCCATCCACGCCGTTCTTTCCTCCCCAGCCACCCCCCACCCCAGTTCCCGGCAGTCTGACTGTGAGTGGGCAGCTGTCTGCCCATACTGCCCTCTGTGCCCTCTGTGCCCTCACCCTGCTCCCTGTCTGCCCATGGCGCAGCCCCATGGCCTCTCCTGCCTGCCGGGCAGCTGTGATGGCTCCACACCGTGAGTGCTCCCAGCCTGTTCCCAGTGTGGAGGGTGAGTAAGGCTGTCTCATCACGCTGCTCCCACCTCCAGTGAGTCATCGGCCGAGAGGAGATGCAGGCACTGAACTATATTTGATGCCTGTATCTGAAACACTGGGTTCGAATGACTGTGCAGGTCATTAGATCCCTAATTTCTTCTTTAATGGATTTTCTAATGTATCTGATGGATAAAGAGATGCTCAATAGTAAACAGAAATACCATTTGAAACCTTGGATGCAAAATGGGGCCATAATGTTGCCTTTCTGTTTACCCAAGTACTGTGGACCTCACAGAGGTGGAGCGGTGTGAATGCTGCAATGACAGGGGCTGGGAGTGCACAGCACTGCCACTCCGAGCCACTGCCAAAGGAGCAACTTGCGTGTGTGCAGGGTTTTCGGGACATGAATGATCCCGTTGACTCCTGATCAGCTGCGGATACGACCTGGGCTGAATGAGTCTTGTGTTTGCACGGAGAGATGGCCCAGAAGGACCCAAGAACGATTCCAAGCAGACATTGCTCAATGTCACTTTGTATGTGCAGGGTCTGTCCTGCCCCTGGCTGTGACCCCTGAGGGGGATCCTGGGTGCCAGCGTGCCTGGGACTGTGCTCGGGGAGGGGGTGGCATGAGCAGGGTCCTGCCTGTGGCCTGGCCAGCTCTCTAGGCTGGACTGACCCATCAGAAGGGCTCACACTCACTGCATGGGGGCTGCCATCCCTCCTGCTTGGGGGGATCTCTGTGCCCTGCTGGGAGCAGCGATTTGAGCCTCTTGTTTCATAAGTGCCACGTTGGTACAGAATAATGTGATTATACATCCACATCCATTCGTGTACAGCTGGGAGCCTCCTCGGCGAGTATTTCTGTACCTCCAGTTTCTAAATGGCATTTCTGCTAACAGCCAGGCATCATCATTACCAGCAAGGCTTTGGAGGATGCACGAGCAAAGTGTGATATTACTTTAACCTCTGCAAGTACTGTCTGATAATTAATCAGGTGTGGGTTAGTTATGTTTTCACCTAACTCGGTGGAGAATAATGCAATGCAAGGGAGCAGGATTTTGGTTAAAATTCTGTGGTGAGCTGCTCCTCCCAGGTCAGGACAGCGGTCTCCCTGTGCGTGTATGAGGGCATCATGGACCAAAAGGCTTGTCCAAATCTTATTCTTCCTCCTGAAGCATAAGATAGGCACTGAATCAGTGCCAGAGGTGAGAATTCAGCACAGAGGAACCAAGGGTTCTCTCCAAGACTGCAGACCCTCAGCCCTTGCTGGCCCAGACATCATTTGATTTTTGGGGTCTCATCCTGCAGCTGTTTCTGCTGTGGTGTTTTCTCCAATCATGCCATTATGTATTAATAGGGGACGGAGCTGGCAGCAGGAAAGGGCAGCAGAAGCACACATTTGTCTTGCTGTCCAGTAAGCCACATAACAAATAGCGATGCCAAGTGTAATCCTGCTTCAGTTAAAACTGTTGCTTTGGTTTGTCATCATTCATTGTTTGCAGTACAGCTGCCTAATGACAGGATGTGGGAAATGAAAAGTTTTTTATGTCCTCGGAGACTTTTTAAAATAAAAATTCTTGAGCGATGAAGGGGAAGAAGGTGCTTGTGTGGAAAGTCTGGGTCTCAGCACCGAGACACAGCCTGGATGGAGTGTGCCTTCCCCCAACAAGGCTCAGGAGATGGAGGTTTTGCTCTCAGCTTTAAAAATAACCTGCTGTGTAAATCCAGGCAGTATCCGTGCCTCAGCTTGCTTTGCTTACTTTACACATCTGACGCAGCTGCCTCTGCCTGGTGCCTTGCAGAACGGGACCTGTGTTTGATAGGAAGAAATGAAAAATAAAAGACAAATGCCATGGATCTGTGTGGGGCCACTTCTTTGCAAAATGCCCCGTGGCCAATGAAGTTAGCAAATGTTACATATTAAACCTAAGTAGACGAATGGAGGGAATTTATCCATATGGACTATGAGCAAGCAGATGAAATCTGAAGTGGACAGGCCACTTGTAGGGGAGACTTCATTAAGCCAGTAAGGAAAGAGACAACCCCAATTATGCCAAGATCTGGGGTGCATGGAGGTGCCTTTTTTATTTTTGGGTACATTTTAACAATCTTAATTTTCATTCAGGCCGCAGTGGGGCTACAGTGGAGCTCCACCCCTTCTGCATTTTAATCACTTCTAGTTGACAGTGCAGAATTACCAGTGGGTGCATGATCTTTGCTCCCAGTGGGAACTCTCCTACGTGGGTGCACTGCACATCATGTAAGCAAATAGGGAAGGTGATGAGTTTGGTGGGAGATGCATTTCATCTGGGCTTTAAACTCATTTCTGGCAGGTGCAGCCCTTGAAGAACCACTGATGTGTATGTGGCCAACAAGTCTGCATAATTGCTAGCCCATCCTCTGCTTCACTCTGCCTCTAGAAATACTCTTCCTCCTCCTCTATGTATATTAATTGAGTCATGTCCTGAACCATGTGGAATCAGTGTGGAATTTGCCTGAGGTTCCTCTCTGCTGGCCCAGGGCTTCTCAGCAGCGTAATTAAAATTAAAGGAGGTGCTGGGGTTGGGATGAAACCACTCCTGCTTATCAAAAAGAGAGAAAGAGACAAGTCAGGGAGCCGTGCTCCCTGCCCTCAGTGCTGCAGCAGGATTGGGGAGGGGCTGAAATCCCTGTGGTGGGTTTCCTGCATACCTGGGATTCTCCATGTTTTACAATCTCAGATAAATGTCACTCTTTTTTTAGGGTTATTTGATATATTCTTACAGTAATCTATTACCAGCAGATCACCACCATGCTCATCAACACTCTCTAGGTCCAAAAGTTGTTTTTTTCTGTCTGTTTGCTTGTATCCCTTGAAAATTTCTATTTCCAACAAGCCTACTGTTACCTCACTTTTGCTATTTTAAGTTCTGTGGCACAAAAAGGCTGACTCACAGAAAACCGTGTTGTAGGAAATATTGGCTCAGCTGAGGAAATAATTCTCAGTTCATTCCTTCACTGCGAGATTTGGGGATTTTTTTCCTGTCCTTTTTTTTTTTTTTTTCTGTGTGTATGTGTGTTTTTTGGTCTCACGTTATGGCACACATCGAGCACTGTGAAATATTGACAGCTATTCCTAATGCACTGCTGTACCCAGTCGGATCTCTCTTTCTGCACATACCCCGAAGTGTTTTATGTACCTGCTAGAAACGCTACACAGGATGCTCGCACAGCTCATAAAATTTGGTCTCGTATTGGAAATGTTTTGTGGGAATGTGCTGCTTAATCTACTGCAGCCACTCACAGTTACTGTCGTTGGGAGGGGGCGAAGATTACAGCTGGCTCGGGGAAGTTCGATACCTTATCAGAAGTCCTCAAGAATAAAACTGAAAGACGTGGATGTTCAACAAAATGTAGATAATTGACTAAAAAAAGGGTAAATACGGCAGGCCCTAGTGAAGTCATCCTTTTGGCTGGACTTACGCTGCTGTCAGTTCCCTCTGAGTACCTGCAGTCGCCCTCTCACTAAGGGATTGAGTGGACTAAATCCTGGGTGTGCTTTAATTGAGCGTTAAGCACATCAGTGATGTGCAGTGAAAGACGAGGCTGGAGATCCAGGATGGAATCCTTGCCCAGCGGGGAGGGGAAACAAAAACAACCCAACAACTACAAAACCTCTGTTGACTTCAAGGGCTTTAATCACTGGAGCAAGTTGTCTAATAACATACTGCAGGGTGTGCTTTGGCACTGCCATCTTCGTCATTCATTTTATGCTTAATATGCTAGGAAACAATGTTTAACATCTGGTATAAGTGGATATACCATATCTGTCTACAAGAAAGCAGCTGATGCAAATAATTTAAGTAATAAAAGCAGAAGCCTTCAAGTGTACCTACTGATATTTTTTTCTACACTTTTTTGACACCATCGTTAGCAAAACCTAATTAGAAGGTGGTTTTCAACAATTGCTGTCCTCAAGACATAAAGTATAGCCCTCACATAAATAATATTATCATATTTAAAATACTTCATAAACACTAATTTACCCTCCCAATTTTCTTGTGAGATAGATAATTATGTGTTAACAATAATATAATCACCATTAGTAGCCGTGTTAGTCCCCTCTTTTTATAGATAGAAGTTCATGCCCTGATAATAAACAGCTTCCTGAAGGCCACATGAGGAGTCTTTCAGGACTCTGATTAGGGAGAGAATCAGTCCTGGCTCTGTCCTCCCCTCATATATAAACCAGAACAATGTTGGTATAATGAAAGAAAAGCAGGGTTTAAGTATGGGCAAGAAAGAGAAAGCTTCTTCAGGTTGGCTGGATTCTTGGACTGACAGGAAATATTTAAAAAGTATGTGACAGAGATCAAGGTAAATAACAAATATTATACCTTTTGTACTTGTGCCTTTATTTACTCTGCAGTAATTGCACCAAGAAATGTAGATTACATTATGAATCACTATGACGCTTACAAGACTGAATTTTTTGCAACCACATCCTGGCCCTGTGAGATAATCTGTTTGATCTCCTACAAGGGCCAGGTACGTCTTGCTTGAAACTTCAGAGGTGTGTGAGAGGAGCTGGGACACACCCTTTTTCGTAACTGTGCTAAAATAAGACAAGTTTGGATTTGCTCAGCCACTGTAGGATGTAATATCTGAATTACAAGCCTGCTGTGAAGGGAGCTTTGCCCTAACCTCAGAGTTAACAGGAGCCTCTCCAGTGATTCTGTCTGAGAAATAAAATTTTGTTTTCATCTTAAAAAATGTGCATATTTACATATGAAAAAAACCCCAAAACCCCAAACCCAAAAAAAACACCAAAACAAAAAACCCCCAATCCTTAGCAAATGATTAAAGCCAAAACACAAATTTGTTCCCATGCCTGTAACAACCCCAGTTCACACTGAAGCTGCAGTGCTGCACCTGCAATAACTAAACCCACTGAGGTCAGTCTGTGTTGCTTCCCAGAGTGAGGTCTGTATCAGCATCTTTCCATGCTGCTCACTCATTTTTCTTCTCTTCTTGTGTGAAACCTCCACCAATCCTCCTGGAGCTGGATTGTGGATAGCGAGGGATGATATTCATCTTTTATTCTGTCCTCCCTCTTATGCCAGGAACCACAGTGGGAGCTCAGGTGGGCAGGGACATTCTCTGCCCTGAACGACAGCCTTCCATGGGCAGGAAGACCCTGGGACTGCAGCAACAAACCCACTGGTTTTCCTCTCCAAAGAAAAAGGACAATGTGCCCCAGTAGAAGCCAAGGTGCAGGAATGTGGTGCAGGGTACTTGAAGGAGCTCAAGCAGTGGGCATCTCTTATCCTTTGTTTCTCTCACTTTTCCTTTAAAAATCCATTTCTCTGGCACTGATCTGGAAGCTCTTCTTGGTGTGACACATTCACACACACATCTGTCTTCCTCTTACAGCCTTCAGGGAACGATGGGCCTCTGGGTGGGAGGTTGGCAGCAATAAAACAGTAAGGCCAGGCTCTGTTTGCTAAGTATACCCATCCTGGCAGCAGTCCTGACCTTGGTCATCTCTGAGGCTGTGTTATTTTTTGGGGTCTTGTGGTGGGTTTTGAAAATAGCAACATGACACTGCCCCTGTGCAGAAGGGCCTAGGCCAGCAGCCGTGTCCTGCAGAAGCCCTGTGCACCAGGGAGGTGCTGAACAGTTCATGTGTCTGAACACCAAGTTAGAGCTGAACATGCTCTGAGCAGCATAACTTGTGTCCTGAAACTTCTGAAAGAACCACTGCATGGCTTTGGATCACACAGTTCATCAACTGCCCGTGAATGAGGGACTGTTCACCTGGCCACGCTGTTCCTCTGCTTTGCTGTTTATTCTGGGAAGCAGAAGCCTCCCAGATCGATCTGGTAAGTGTATCAACAAGATGATTGTTTTGGGATTGACTCCTCCCTGCCTTATGGAGATCTGCAAGGTTATCCGTGTGTGTATGCGTTAAAGCAACTGATGAAACTCGTGGTATGTGTATGTTGATCATCAGCGTTGGACATTTTTTACCATATATGATCAATAAATGATGAATTACCAATAAATTTATGCTAAGGTGGGGCAGAAGACGCTCCCTACTCAGAAAGAAGCCCTTTTCCAGCATGTCCTCTCCTGCAAAGAGTCACTGTCAGCAGCCTCGGAAGGAATAAAACCAGTGCCTTCAAACCAGTGAACCTCCATTTCCTTTCTCAGTATGCACAACACAAAGACAAATAATTTAGAGGAGTTTTTTTTAGTTTAGTTGGGTTTTTTTTTTTTTAATGTTGATATCTTCCTGAAATTAAGGAAAAAAAAATAAGGTCTTAAGAGTACGAAGGCCTCCAGGCCTAACTGTTCAGTGCTTCCGATCCAGAGCTCACCGTCAGGAGGAAGTCATGGTGGAATTGCTAGGGTGTGGGTGTACCTGCTCATTAGGATTAAAGTGCCCTTGTGGTTCATGTTAATCCACTTTGGGATGCAAACTGACAAAAGCATCTTTGTGGGGGATCTGTCCATGTGGGGAGCCCCATCCCTTCCCTGCCCTGCCAAACTCGGAGCTCCCCCGTGGGAGGCCTGATGGTTCTTCTGTTTAAATCAACAGGGTTTAAGCCCCGCTGGTTTAAATATCAGGTTTAACTGGGGCTTGCCTGCATATCAAAGGCACTATGGTAATTTTTACGAGGGAAAGCGTTGAGGGAAAGTGTTTGCCTGGTGCTGTCCAGGCTCCTCCCTGCCCTCACCGTTGCTCAACGCGGTGCTGAGTCACTGCCCTTTCTCACCCAGCAAGTGCCGGCACTTTCCTGTGCTGTGTTTGTGCAGGATGGGGTCACGCACGCCCAGCCTGGGGGAGCCCCTGCATAAACAAGAGCTAAAAATGAACAAAGAGCCTTCCTGGTTCGCTGGTATTTATTTACGCACCGCCGTGCGTGGCGAGATCCATTCTGGCACCTGGATTGCGTGTGGACTGGGCTTGAACTTCTCTGGAGCCAGCCAGCCATCCACTTCCTGCTGATGCGCTGGTGCCTCGCTGTGCCTTCAGTCTCGCTCCGATCTGCACAAGATTTATGGATGGATATTATATAGATTTAACACAATACCATGGGTTTTATTATTTGCTGGAAAATGTTAATAAACCCCAAGTATTACAGATGCATTTTAATCCCTGAAGTGATTTTTGAGTAGAACGCATGAATTATTAATTGTTGTTATTGTTATTGTTGCAGTGCATACCTACCTCACAGGGCATTGTGAGGATTAATTAATTCTTGTAAAGATGTAAAAGGCCGTATAGGTGTCAAGGGTTATGACTAAAGTGCTTTGAAAATGGAAACCACTCTGCAAGTGCCAAGTATTATTATTTATGGAGTCCAGGCAGTGTGCTTGGTGCTGTGCAAACATTGGGCCAGTTATTGCAAATATTTGCTTATATGTGCTTGGTAGGCCGAGCACTCCCTGTTAGAAGTAATTTCAACTATTTTGAGGATGCGTCTTAAAAATATGGGTGTGAGAAGACTTTCCAGTCATTGGGATGACAGAGCCACTGGCTGTGAGCAGCTGTGTCACTGAAGAACTTCGGAAGCGCGCTTTTATTCAAACACAGAGATGAACCAAGACCTCAGATCAGCGCCAGTTATACATCTGAAAGTTAGGGCTTTGTCCCATCATTCTCGCTACTTTGGGAAGGGAAATGTAACAAGAGTTCTTGTTTAGAAGTGGCTGTCCCAGAAGGCAAAGCCAACTCCCTGAGCTCAGCTCGCTCACCGAACAATCTGCCGTAAACCACAACCTGCTCAAATGCCGCGTGTTACCCAACATCCGTTCTTGGAAACCTCTGAAAGCGAGAACCTCCTTCCCATATGCTCTGGAAGTGTCCCCTGTAGCTCTGAGTCCAGCTGCACATTTGGGCAAGAGAACTGCAAAGTCTAAAGCTCATCACAGAGAGTGAGAGGCCTTTGTGCAGTCCTGCGGGGTGTTCGCCTTCGTGAAAAAAGGGAAACCAGAACAAAACGGATGGGGGACAACTATTAAAGCATAAATCTGCCAGAATGCACTTCGCAGATCCTGCAGAGCAGAACTTCTCCTCGGGAAATCGCCCAGTTGAGCATTCCATCATGTTAAAAAAGAGAGCCTGGCACCCCAGAGCCACGACTGAACATTTGGAGAACACCAGACCACGGAAACCTTCAGCCAGATGACTTCAGCTCAGCACGTTGTCACTGCTCAGCAGATGGATGGGAAGACAGTGTTTGTAGTTCCTGAGGGCCAAACAACGCACACTTCAGGGATTCTCCCTCCCCCATCTCTCACACAAGCTTTCTGAAGGTCACACCTCTCAATCCCATTTCATGGACTTCTCACATAGCCTTCTTTAGGCCCCTGCTGTTCCCCAGTCCCCCAGAAGAGCTCCCTTTCCTCTCGCCTTAGGCTTTGTGCATATTCCCATTCCCCTTCCTCCACACACTGTTACTGCTTATCTTCTTTCACCTGGGAAGTAAATCAGAGTATCAAGAGGTCACACTCCTTTAGAAGTATGGACAGATCTAAGATTATAATGCATGAACGTGTTAATGAGTGCCTTGCCACTTTTTCTGCCCCTCTTAAATTTCTTGACTTTCAGCAAATTTCGGCACTGGACTGAATATAGTCTTCAAAATTATCGCCTCTTTACATACCTAAAGCAGACAGCCTACACACCATTAGTGAGAACAGAAAGTTGCCCACTTGGGCCACAAAATCATTACAGAAATAAATACTGGACACCAAGTGATTTGCAATTACAAATATTCTTCCGGGCTTTCTAGAGAGATTTAAGTTTCCTTATATAATTCTGGCCTCTTCAAGCAAATGGTCTGAAGGGCCAAGATTTTCTTAGAATTTTTATTTTGTAATGCAAAAAAAAAAAAATCTGCTTTCTGCAAGTATTTAAATATTTTTTGTCACAAAGGAAGGAAAAATGTATGGGTTTGACCCTGAAGAAAATGGGTACTGTGATAGGATCCTACACCCAGAGACCCACCCAAGGCTTTGTGGAGCTGATGGGCCCCCTCTGCTTGTGCAGTAATGCTCAGGTAGGCAAAATCTGCCTATGGTGTATCTCAGGTGGTAGAATGAAAGTAAAATCCAGAACTGCTGCCTTAGGACTAGCATAATTCTCTGGCAATGCCAAGCTCTATTCACAAAAAAAAAAAAAAAAAAAAAAAAAAGCGCTACATTCATGGCCATCTCATTATCCACTGCCAGCTGCAGTGAAATCGAGTTCTGAAATTGAGTGTAGTGATGTGGACACCCTGTTTTAGCAGCACCAGAGCTGGGCTGGGGTGCGTGGAGAGCCTCGGAATGAGCTGGGATAACATCGGATGTTGCCATCGGATCCGTGTAGGGTTTGTGGTCATCGGGACTCTGCACGGGTGCCAATGTCCGGACATGAGAGTGCTGGACCATCGCCCAAGAGTGTGAAACGCTCTTGCAAAACCATTTTAAGATGGAAAGGGCTGCCTGGTGACGAATGTGGTTTTGATTAACAAAGCTCGCTTTCAAAAACAAACAATGCGGCTATACAGATGACAAACAGCATTTCAATTGTAAAAATGAGCAGCACCCAGGTAGGACATTGCATTACTGCTGCGGAGGATTATTTTCATTAAATAAAATGAGAGAGCAGAGGCGGTAGTGGGGCGCCCGCGCGGGGCTGGATCCCGGTGCCAGGTGCCATCGCCAACCGCGACGGGCTGCGAGGAGAGAGGCAAAACCACCATGTTACATCCTGCATTTACATAAGCTCTGTTGGCAGCGCAGTTTAATGTTTTTCCTAGAAAAGCTCCGCGGCCCGGGGCCTGCCATGCCCGGGCGGCCTCCCCTTCCCTTCCCTCCCTTTCCCCGCGGCCGCCTCCCCTCCCGCACTGCCGGGCGCGGCGGGGCAGGGAAGGAAGGGGTCAGCGAGCGGGTCCCCCTCCCCGACCCCCGCGCTGGGCTCGTGCGGCCGGGCCGGGCCGCTCCTCCTCGCCTGGCCTCGCCTCCCGGCTCCGCTGCTTCCCTTCCTCCTTCCTTCCCTCCCTTCCTTCCCTTCCCTTCCCTTCCCTCCGCCGGCGCCCATTTCGGCGCGGCCGGGCACCCGGAGTGTCTGCGGGCCGCCGGCTGCTCCGCGCCGCTTGGCTCCTTCCCCCAGTAACAGCTCCCACATTCCGCCCCGATCCCTCCTCAATCTCAATCACACACACACATATTACTTTTTTTTTTTTTCCCCTC
>VWPU01005196.1:0-16280 GCA_013398955.1 Callaeas wilsoni | reverse complement strand
CCCTGCCCGCTGCCCCTGCCCGCCGCCTGCGGGAGCGCTGCCCCTGCTCTGGGCACGTTCGGAGCGCTCTCGGCCTCCCCGGCTCTGGAGAGCCCGCTCTAGTCCGCTTCGGCGGAGCAGAGGCGGTAATGGCAGCAGATCTGGCCGTTGCCTTGGGCACACGGGTTCACCGCGGCTCCGTCATGAGCTGGTGCTCGAAAACACCGGCCGCGCATCTCGCCTTTGGCTTGGTTGGCTCCCGCGGGTGTAACAGCAGCCGTTTCTCTCAGCCGCCTTCCAAAAATTCCGTGAAATCCTGGGCCCTGTTGAAGTCACTAAGGGGGCAGGGCTGTGAGCCGAGGGTGTCCTCAGGTCTTGGTGGCCACAGGGCTGCCTTGGAGAGTGGAGGGGACGGCTTGGGAGAGGGACCACCTTTGGCAAGGGAGGGAGTGGGATCTAAAGGTAGATTATTTTTATTTTCTCTCTCATGAAGCCTTGCTATAGCTTTACCTGTAGTGCATGCATCCCTCAGAGCTGACGCATCGTCAAATTTTTATTTCAATCTATTGAACCACTTGGTATGATTCTTTTATTTCCAGTACCTCATCTTGTCACTGCTTTGTTCAACTGCCTGATGCCTTCCATTAGTGAAGATGCGGAATCTGCCCTGAACCATGGAAGCTATTTCCTGCTCTGTGTACTTGTCACCAGTAATGACTTTCTCAGACAGGAGCATATTTCCATGTATTGATGCTGGAATTTCAATAGCATCACGTTTGCTGTTTTAAAGCATCACTGGTTTCCTTGACAAAAATAATCAGCTGTTATTCGATCGTACTCCCTCCCTTCGGAATACCATAGCCACCAACTCCTCTTGTGCCTGAACCCGTCCCCTGTGTGAGCCTATTGTGAACCTACTGAGAAGTGCTATAGTTGTCAGTGTCTCTTGGTGCCTGCTTGTAAGCTGCACTGTTTATCTTTTTCTGCCAGAAAGCTACATGAATTTAGGGCCAAGCTTAAGCTTTTCTTGCCCCTTCAAATGCTTCCACTTAGGTTTCTTGATCATTCTCAGATATGGTCAAGATGTGTCAGTAATTCTAAAGGATAGGCAAGGATGATACTAAAGGATCTCTCCAAGCATATATTCATGCAGTTTGGTAAACTGATGAGCTGATTTCATGCGCTTTGACTCAGACAGCACCTCATTACCTCTCTGCTCCCATGTGGAGTTGGCCAGAAAACACGTGACAGAAGGTCTGAGCCTGTGGCTGAATTTCTTTCAGTTAAGCTTACTCCCTTGCTCTTTGCATTTATCACAAATATTCACCCTTTGGTAACATGCACCTTTTCACACAGAAATAATGCCAGCAGCTGTATCCTGATCATCTTTGAACGAGACATAAGTCCTGATGTTTGTACCATGTGAAAAGTTATGCCAAATATGGCCAAAGGTGACTTTTGGCTTACCAAGAAACATTCCTGACGTGAGAAGTAATTAATGTCTTTTCTGTGAATAAAATTTTAAATAGTTCTGTTTGCTTACAAACTCCTGAACCTCCTGAAATTTGTATCAGAGGTGACCGTAACTTTTTCATTCTCTGGAATACTAGACTTTATTGTTTTAATAGCATTCTTTAAAGGTCACTGTGCATGATTTGCTACTTAAGTAAACAACTTGAAAAAGTGGAACAAACCCTCATGTGGCATTGGAATGATCTAAACACGGGTTAAGAACTGTAACAAATTTTCCTTAGTCGAAAGATCATTTGTATTTCTCATGGTTACATGTAGCTGGGTCTGCAATGGACAGGAAGGTTCAGCTGGCTCCTGACGGAAAAGCGTAGCTGCAGACTCCTGGTTCTTGTGTGCCCTGGTGTCATCTGCAGTGTGTGAGCAGTGTTTGCATCCACTACAGCCACACTGCAGGGGATGCTCTTTGATTGTAGGTGTTCAGGTCATATTGCTGCCCTGCCATCCCAGGGCAGAGACAGCACTGAGTTAAGGCAAACTCAGTTGCAAAAGCTCATTGGAGTATTCCAAAAGAATGGCCATTATTCCCTCTGATTTTTGTGCTGTGCAACACAGTGCATCACCTTCTCAGGTCTGTCTCTGGTTTGCCTTCTGAATTCCCTTAGCCTGCTTGGGTGTATTTTCTAATGGATCTATTTCTTCTTCTACTTTTGGATTTTATTTCTTTACAGGCTCAATCTTACATGGGCTTTAGTATTCATCAGACATGTATGAGTGTGCCAGTGCTTCAGGCATTATTCCTGGAGGTGGTGTCACTTCTCTTTTTTTCTCCAGTAAGACAGTACCAACAGCTTTGTCCTCATTTTTTTCATCTTTATTCCCTTAGGCAGCTCTCGGTACATGCTTCCATGCCTGTACAGGATTTTTTTGTCTAGAAGTAAAGCTCTGTGCTGTCTGTTTCTGTTTCTTCATTCTGCTTTGTTTTCATGCTAGTAACAGTATTTTTCATTCTCTGCGTGTCTTTAGCTTAACCTTTGCCACAGTGTGTCTTGTACTTCATGGTGAATAATTAGAAAGGACACCAAATGTGTATCCCAAAATGATATGTAATTAAAACAACTGTTTAAAAAGCTGCTGTAACTGCAGCTGGTATTCACATTGGTGCCCATCTTGGTGCCCTTCCAGATTCTTTCCTCCTCCAGCAGGTTGCTCAGGCCCTAATCCTCTAATCTATACCCTCTAGATATTGCCCTTTATGAGCCATCTGTCAGCTTGCTCCCGTCCAGCATGGAGCAAACAAGCCTTGCCTTCCACTGAGGAGAGCAGCAACCCCAAGTGTAACCCCATAAGCTCCTCAAACAGGGATTTATCATACTAGAGTTCACTTGACACTTTCTGATCACAAACTGGGTTTTTTTCTATACCAAAATGCCGATTAAATATCTGTAATTTTTTGGTATTAGCCTTGATTGTATTACCTATTTGTGTAATAGTGTATCTCTTCCTCCTTCTATACTCTTGATCACTGTTCTGTGTCTGCTTTCCTGTTTGTATTAGACTTGCATGTACTGTCTGATAATTGTCTACTGTGTAAGAGAAAAAATATATCTTTGGCTGTATTTATTATGCTTCCAAAAGAAAAATTAAAAGAAGCTCTTGCAGTGACATAAGTCAACAAGAGTGATTCTTAAGGAATCATCAGTAATAGCTCGATTCTACTATCCCACTTAAAAAATGCAGATTTATTGCTTTCTTCATTTTGACTGTCAATATAATAGATTGAAAAAATGCCAAAACAAGTCTACTGTAGTTTGGTATCTCAGCTGATAAAATGGCAACAGTAATTAAATTATTGATTGCTCTCACTCATTTGGGTTTTTTTCCCCTTCTGTTAATGGAAGACTGGCTTGACTACAGAATGTTCATACTTTGAAAAGACTTACAATAGCAAATTCCTACTGATAAAAAATAGGCAAAATTAATATGGTGAGACTACATCTAGAGAGTACGTAGAGACACAGAACTTCCAAAGGAAAATTATTTGAAAGAAGCCTTGTTTCTAATTTTACTGAGCTGGAACACTTGTACTCAGGGGTGTTTATGAATTGATTCTCTTTGTACTCTGGCTAAACACAGTAGACCATACACTTCTGTTCATCCATAGCATCAAGCAGCTTAACTCTACATTGGAGTCAAACTAGACAGTATTTGTTACTGTTATTTACAAAATGAGACTGTAGACATAATGTTTTACAGACCTTTTGAGGTCAGAATAGAACACAGGCAAAAACCTTGAAGCCTACAATGAAATTCAGTTGACATTTGTTCTTAATGAATTAACCATCTACCTTGTCATCAGTTCTGTTCTGTCATTAATGATGTAAATATTACCAGGTGTGGAATTTCCATACTGTTGAATTGTGTAATAAACCAGTGTTTCATCTTCAGAAGACATGAAGTTACCAACCATTCCAACAGTTTGTTCTGTTGGTTAAAAGAAAGGTAAAATATGAGAAAACAAAACATGGAAAAACAGTGGTAGCTTATTGAGATAGTTTATTAGGTGCATCACATTTAGTCTTTGTGCATCAGTATTTTTCTCAATAGAAAAAGCTGGAAATATTTTCTTAAAGCATTATTAAAAGAACAAAATATGTGAAAAAGACAGCAGTAACCCCCCCAATGTATTATCTATTTAAAACATTCCTTAAAATGACTCTCCCCATTGTATTTTTTCATTAATATCTCAAAAGAGTTCATTCTCAAATAGAAAATTCATGGACTTCTTAATTAGGAACAAGATAAGAATCTTAATTAAATTGCCCTAAATAAAGCTAAGTTTAGAACAGTTTTACCCTTGACTCCAAGCAGTGGATATAACATTGTGTGTTTTAGAATCATTAAGAAGTCATCACTTTGGCTCCACTGCCAGTTCTGACATCTCTATGATAAACCTCTCCTGTGTCCCGAACACACGAGTACCGGAGTGTCTCAGGAAGGTCCTCCCTGTAGGGATGGAGCTGAAGCAGACTCAGCTCTGCTGTTAAATTAAATAAAGGGCAGTGTTGCTGATAGACTCATTTCAGCTCCCAAACCGATACTTAAAGCTATTGTGTGTGCTCAAACTACTCTTCAGCCTGCAATCTAAATATAACCTTTTGTCTTTCAAGTAATTGTCTTCATTTGCAAGCAGGGGGTTTTGTATTCTATTGAGGACTACTCATCAGCTATATGAGAAAACAAACAAGACATTTGACAAAAAAGGCTGAATGCAAATCAGCTTTACCTGAAAAAAGTTAATATTGTGAGAATCTTATTAGAAATAAGATCTACAGTGAGCCCTGAGTCAACTTTATAAAAGGTTACTCATACTCCAAGTACAATAACATTGATTAACATTAAATATTTGTACAGTGACTAAAACTGAACCCAGTATATTGCCAGGAAAGGTTATGTAGATCAGTGTGAGATGGGTACTGAAATGTTACTAGAACTGATTAGTGGAAGAGTGGGCTTGAGAAGCCAAATTTAAGACAAATCCAAAAATAGGCCATTAAGGAATTTAAAGAAATATTCTTAATAAAAGGAGTAATTTAATATTTTAAAATGTAAATATACATAATTGTTGTTGTTGTTATTGTTATTATTAGTAGTAGTAATGTTTATCCAGGAGTTAAGGGGAAGAGTAGACTGAAACAGCCCAACAAATTTTTAGACAAAACCTTACTTGTACTTTCTAGAGCAGCTGCTCGGCAGCGGATCTGCAAACCTTAATAATTTCCCGGTCTACTCAAACTGTGTAAAGCAGAGACAGCATTTTGTTCTCTCTTTAGCTTCATTTACCAGGATTCTGTAAAAGCTGCTGTGGATCAACTGGAAAGTGCTCATGCTGAACTAAGCATGGAGTATCCTTCAACGAACGACAAGTTCTAACTCCATGCTCTTGGAAATTAAAAGTATCTGTTTCTGTGAGCTCATTTGCCGGAAACTCTTCCCAAGCACAGATGCCAGAATGACTTCATAAATTGAAATCATAGTGCTTGGAAGCCAGATTTTGCCATGATTTATAAAAATGAAGTCTTTTTGAAATTTCTTTCTGTGCAGGTCGGTAAAAGGCCTTTTCACCATGACAGTGCTGGCACTCAGTACAAGGTGGAATTTTACTTTAAAAATTAAATGAGCTATTACTAAGCAGAAAGTCTGGAAAAAACCAACATAGTCAGCAAGAAAGTAAATCAGTGACTTGTCTTATTTGCCACCAAATACTTCCTTTCTTAAAAGCCAAATTGTGTGGCCTAAGTTAATGAGGATATTGTGCAAACTGAGGAGAACTGCCCACAAAAGAATGCATTGTTGTGAAATCTATGAAAGTTTTTCTTTATTGTTTTGCAACTCATGAATAAAGAATCTAAGCCCCTCGTTTTTACCTGTCTTTTATCTTTATGCTAAGGACTGTATCCTGATGAGATTTTTCTAATTGAAAGAGACCATCAAGAGGAAGACCTAGTGATAATTGGAATTACCTATACATTAATATGTGCCTGTCATTTCTATGTATCTGTGCTGTGACTTGAACTAGTTGGTTTTGCTGCAAAATATCTATATTACATGAAAATGTAAAAGCTACATTTACTGAAGATAATGACCTTTTATATTTTAAGGTAGGCATTTGAATTTACATGTTCATTCAAGGTGATTGATTTTTACATGGAGAAAAGACATCAATCAGTCAATCAGTTTCAATTAATCAGTGCCTTAATGGATGCATTTGCAAAAGTATTATCTCAGCAAAAATCACCTTCTTGCACTTGATCTCTCTTAGTTATCAAGGATTTCCTTAAACAAGATTTCTGTCATCATAATATTATGTAAATGCTAAAAAAACCCTTGCATTTTATCTGCACGTGCATATTAAATATGTATCTCAAAAATTAATAATACATCTCTTTCCCAGGTACAGAAATGTAAGGATTCCAGATCTAAGTTTCACAAACAGAACAAATTAAGACTATTCTTTTCAGAATAATGTTATCAAAATCATATGACATCAAGGGTGCATAACTTGCTACTTAGCTTGAGAATAAAGATGGCAATCATCATTTGACATAGTTAAATGTAAAAATAATTAATGCTTTTTAGCTGTACAGCACCTCTTACTGAAAGATCTCAAGGCAGTCAGTGTTAATTTTACGTCATCTTGAACCCGGATACTTCAAACACTATTCAAAATTTGGGGTGTTGCTAATTCATATTCATTTTTGCTTTCATCTGATTCTGTTTGCCTGCATATTTCCACAAGATTAGGAAAACAGTTTAATTTTTTAAATTGCTATACATTACCATGTTGTAAAAAGCATTTTTAATACAGATTCTTTTCCATGGATCAATTTTTGTCACATAGGAGACTGAACATATTTTGCCTTCTTTAGATCCTCATCTAGGAACCAGAACAGTATGAACTATCTTTTCCATTTCCTTCAGTAATTCTGTGTCTAGTTATGATGGTCTAAAATTGCCATATTTGTTTTCAAATCCTTTTGTGAAATAAGTTAATCTTCATTCATTATGCTATTTATCGCCTGTGAATTCTAGAGACAAAATATATTTTCTCTTTCATAGGAGATCCTCATATGTTCATAAATCAAAAATTTGTTTTGGAAAGGAAGTATGTCTGTGTGTGTATTGGTAATATTGAATGATAAAACCAGGATATTTTTTACAGAAATTGCTCATATTTCAATAAAAGAAGCCAGCTAGGGAAGGTGTACATTCTACCTCTACAGGTCATGTTTCCCTTTTCCCTAGCCCAGAGGCTGACAGAGTAAGCTTCCAGTAGAAAGCCAGTAATCAATCATTTTCAATCAATGCATATAGAAAAATGTCAGCTACACTATAAGGTTATTCAAAAAACTATTTCCAAAACTAATTTAGAGGTGATTTAGCTGTATATTGTAAAGAAAGGAGTAGTTTAAGCGTTCTTTGAATATTCAAGTCTTGTTCAAATGATACCAACTCAGCTGTAAGCCAATGACCACTTTATCAAATACACAAGAGTTAAAATAGGGGTTTTTTTTAAACTCTTGAACATTTTTTAATAAATTAGAAAACCACAGCCACTGAGTTTCTCACTTGCACAGCTGTGTCACTTTATAGTAACCTGCCTCTGCTGATAAGGGGTCCACATAGGAGCAGAACTGTAAGGCGTTCTCCTGAAAACAGCAATCCTTGCTTAACTTCTCCTGAACCCTGCCTTGTGTCATGACTCCAACATCCAGCCAAGGTGGATTTGCTTTCCAGAGCACAATTGCCTAATCTCTTACAAGGTATTAGTAAGGCAGAGCCAAGGGTCCTGTGCAGCCCTGCAGTTCAACTACTTCATTTTATTGGGTAGCATGACAAGAAAAAGAAAGGTCTTGATGATTCAACAAGTGCTGAAGATTATTAGTAATTTCCAATGTTATAAACTACATGGTGTTAGGTTCTATCACATACTAGGCTAAACTCTTTTCTTCCATTTAGCCCAAAGTTTTCAACCCATGCCATGTTGAACCTGAGTTCAAGTTCAGCCCTCATGTGATAGTTCCATCCACAGTTATCTTTGCTAATAAGCCATCTGGCAGGGTGTCAGCTTCTATGGAAAACAGGTGTTTGATCCAATTCTCATTTGTTATACTGTCAAGAAAGCATTCACTGAAGTTGGTGACTAAATTCAGGCAATGTTCTCATACGTCAGCAGAAAGACAGGATGAATTTCAAATTAACATTAAAACATTTCTATGGTTAAAACATTTGCCAGTTTCTCTCACGTCTCTCAACTTACCCCATTGTATCTTCAGGTGCAATTTCTTTACCTTGCCTACATTCTATGTTCTGATTTGTATCTAATTATTACATAATGTGCATATTTTAGTCTCTAGATACTGCATTCTATTCATTGCAATGCAAGAACAAGAAATTATAAAGGGGTGAGTTCAAGAACATTAGATCATTAAAAAATGACTTAGGCAAAATTAAAGTCCTCCCCCCGCCCAAAATGTGTTTCCTACAGTAGAATTCAGAGTTGTGAGCCAATATCTGCCAAAGTTACAGCCTTCCTGGGTCTAGGAAAGAGGGTTTGGACAGTCATTCCCCACTTTATTATGGAATATATAAAACAAAGAGAGCTTTAGCTCTAGAAAAACTAACAAGAAGTAACCACCAGTGTCTCACCAACATTTTGACAGCTACTGCTCTGTGCTGAATACTGGACACAACTGAATATGAAATAGGAAACTGCTTTTTTACTAGAATACTGCAGTTATCACCATGACCACTTTCAAAAACAGAACATGCTAACATTATTCCATTGTGAATCCTAATTATAAAAAAATTGTCATGTCATAAAACAAGATGTTTTTCTTAACATTTATTTTATTCTTTGGCATACATGAACCAGCCATGCACCCGGCCAAAATTAACGGTCCTCGTGTTTGAGTAGTGAAAAAAAATCTGCCTTTATAAATGCCTTTCATACAAGAAACTAGCCTGTTCAGGAATCCTTCTTGACCCTAGGTAAGAACAAATTATACCAAACGAAATTACACTTTTTTTCCTTTGACTTGACATCACAATGTTTTGAGCCACTGTAAAGATATAAGCATCAAAAAATGTTGAAGGTTTCTCAGTGTGAGCAATCCCTGAAATCATTAGGTGACTTCCCTAAGCCCTTCATACAGGAATTTGGTATTACTTGCAATTCGTTTAGCTTTCTATTTAAAAAAAATAGTCAAGATGCTTCTCTTTTCAAGAGCTGTACTTTGAGAAAGATGATTTTCAAGTAGGGAAGATTTTCACTATATGACTGAATAACAAGATATAGAAATAATGTCTTAAGGCACTGGTCCATTTAACCACTGAAATAAAACCCAAATGCCAATTAACTGGGACTTGTACTTTCTAACAATCCTGAGCTCCACAGTGTTCCCAAGATGAGGTCTATAGCTGTGCTTGAATTCTTTTCTATTCCCACCACCACCACCCACAAGTCATTATTCAGTTCAAGCCTGTTTTATTGACTGAATTTTGCTATGGTTTTTAGTGTTTTGTTTTGGTGTTTTTTCCTTTAGCTACACAAATTCCCTTAGCTCATAAAGAGTGAACTAGATGAACAGAAATTATTAACTGGGGACAATACATAGACTAGAACCTTAAAATCTGTGGTTGGATCCTTAAGACTTTATTGGAAAAAAATCATACCACATTTATAAGTTTTTGCAAATTCAGTATCCACTGATTTGGAGTATTTATTAATCAGTTGCTGAAAAATGTTAATTGAGGAACATAAAATAATCCTCCCAAAGAACAATTTCTGTAGCACTGTGGGGAGACGGGAAGATTCAGTTTAACTGACATAAAATAAAAGCAAAAAGCATCAAGAAGCTGTAATGGATCAGAGAGAAAGTCTGTGTAAGCTCTCAATCTGTAAGCTCTCCCTGATAGTGATCAGCTGTCTTAGGGACAAGGAAAACCTCTACAGGACCTCCTGCTTTTCGTCTCTCAGAGATTTAAGGACTTTCTGAGGTAGTAACCTTGAATTTATTAAGTTACATAATGCTGTGCAATATCCTCATATTATCTAGTTGTTATAAGCCAAATCAAGGATAAAAACTTAAATACAAAAATATGCATTAAAATTGGGAATTATTTAAGAAATGTTAACAAGACAGAAAAAAGTGCAGCAATTTGCCTTGAAAATAGAGATATATAAGAATAAGAAAAATATCTATTGCAAATACTAGAAGCTGCAAGAAATACATGTGAGAGATTTAAGAAATGTTTAAAAAATGAGAAGGGAAACAAAATGACAAAACCCAATGGTCAGAGGGGTGCAACAGCATTTAAAAGAGCTGTTTTTCTGAAGAAAGAAAGAAAATGGTCCTTACAATATTAGTGCAATACGCTTGCATAGATTTATCAAAAGCAATCGAAAGACTTCACCAAATATTTCTGTTCTGTATATAGAGAAATGATCAGATGATGTAATTATTCCATAGCATGATAACGAAACATTGTCCATTAGAACTGTAGTCAAGTAAGTTTTATAAATAGTAGTCACTAAAAATAACTGAGTAAATCTGCACATTTGGATAAGTTGTATCAGAGTTTTAAAACAGCTGGAAAGGACAGGAAAGGGAAAAACTGGAAAGGGACTCCAAGAACTCTTGAAATATTTACATTCTGGGAATATGCTAGAGCAGTACTTTCTAAGGGTGGTGGCATAGGGAATTATAGCCCTGGCCATCTAACATAGAACTTAGTGAAAAAACATAACTGATAAGAACATACTGGAATATAGCTTATATTAAATTTAATTAACGCCTGTCAATGCCAGTTTCTGAAAAAAGATCCTCTCAGATCTATGCACAAATACTTGTTCAAGAAGGTTTATTTTGGCTGATGAAGAAAAAAAGTGCTGATCTGATGCCATTTACTTACTGCTGCAAGATATTTTCTTTAAGAAACCTGAGTGAATCAAAATTAGTGTCTATATATATTTAATGACTAATTGACTGGCCTCAAAAGTGAAGTGTAAATGGGAAATGCTAAGTGAGTTTCTGTCTTGGTCTTATGGGAACTGTGTTTTGGCCATGTGCTGTATAATATTTGCACTGATTACCATAAACCAAAGAAAATCACTGGCATCAGTGGCAGGTAAAAAGACGAGGGCAGTGGGAGCTCCCAGAGGGGACAGCTTGCTGGTACTGAGCGCGCTGATTTCTTGGTTAACTGGATGTCATACACCAAAGAATATGCAGTCATACACCAAAGAATAAAGTGCGGGTGCTGATGCTCCAGTGGAGGAATCTGAGAGAGAAAACACTGGAAAGCAGAGCTGCTGGGAGCCTGCCAGGTAACCAGCTCAGGTAACCAGCTCAGGTAACCAGCTCAGATAACCAGTTCAGGTAACCAGCTCAGGTAACCAGCTCAGATAACCAGTTCAGGTAACCAGCTCAGGTAACCAGCTCAGACAACCAGCTCAGATAACCAGCTCAGGTAACCAGCTCAGGTAACCAGCTCAGGTAACCAGCTCAGGGTGAGCCCTGTTGCAACACCACGGCAGGGCACAAATTCAGCCCGTCAGTGGGAAAACAACAGAATGAGGGCAGTGAGGGTGTCACAGGCAGGCTGGAACAGCAGAACAGTGTGTCCTGTTTGGTGCCTCTACGTGCCACTCAAGATGCATGTAGATAAATTGGAGAGTTCAGGGAAGGGTCACGAGAATGATTATACTGTTATTGGAAAATAAAAAGTACAGCTCTTTAGTTTATCATAGCGAAGAGAGACTTGATCAGAGCATTTCTTTAAAATGTTTTGGTTTTTTTCTCAGCAGATTGAAATATGCATCCTCAAACTTTAAAGTGGCATGATCTTCTTTCTTTCCTCGCATGTTCTATTCATCTTGGTGTCCTCAAAATTTACATAAAATGTTCATTCTGGGACTTACCGAAATCTAGATCCAGAAATCAGATTTTTCTTGGTTGATTTTTCACTACTTTTCAATTAGTGATTTAATTAACTTAAGTAACATGTTCAGGTACCAGTAGAAAAGAAAAAAAGGGTCTATCAGAGTGGAAAAGAAAGATGGGGGAAACATCAGGTTTAAAAGGACATTAACACTGTAGCAAAAGAGTTAGGAAAGGGATTTCTCGTAAAAATGAAAAGATAATTTTAGCAATCTTGGATTAATTTATACCACACTAAATGCAATATAGAGCTGCAAGTAAGTTCCAAATTTACATTAAAATGCATACCATTTGTGGATCAGAAGTGTATAATTCAGCATATTCTATTAAAAAGCCTGCACGTAATTGGTTTACTTACAGAATCTCCAAATTCGAACTGTTCACATGTCAGCCTGTATAAGCACATCAATCCAAGGACATTGATTCTGATTTAATAAAGACATCTAGCGGAGCAGCAACTTGTGTGACAAATCCAGCCACTAGTGCTTGAACAGGCACTAGACAAAAAAAATAAATGTTTATAAAATACTGGGGTATTTTGAAGTGATTTTTTGAAAACACAGAACCTAATTAAGGTTTGACTGAAGGCTACGGGTGTTGTGTAATTGTTTAACCAAGAAGAATCGAAGGCCCAGAACACCATATTCCAGCTGATCCCTGAAAATACTGATTCATCTTAGTGCAGCTTCATGTAGCTCCTGGAGGAAACAAGAAGAATGAGGATGGAATCTGCCCAACAGTATAGAATCCATAAGAAGTTTTCAAGATGAATTTTCAGAAATGTTATCATTCTGATAGCAAAATTTTGTTCTTTCAGTTGTAGCTTGTTGCCCTCCAGAAAAGGTAGGAAATAACCAAAGTGACCCTTCTGCCTCACCCAGTACCTTAAAGAGCTGCCTGCACCTTCAGGAATGGGCAGTACCCTGGAGATCAAATGAATTCCCATTCCTTTGAGCATTTTTACATCCTGTGTTATTTTCTAAGGCAGTAAGACCACTTCACTCCCACCTGCACTCTTGATCAGACACTTACACAACAAAGAGCTCACCTTCGAACAGCTCCCTTTGTTACCTGCACAACAAACAACCCAGCTTTTGTGCCCCTTTAGCTCATCTCTGCTTAATCCTTCACTGTCAATGTTCTTCAGAGCCCTTGAGAACCTTCCACCTGCGACCCTGCTTCAATAAGGGGATTCTTCTGACAGTAAACGCATAAAAAATTGCTTCTAGAAGGAGGTACCATATTATTAGATCCAAAAATATCCTTTCCAGATACATTCAGTCTGATAGATTTCCTAAATGGCTGTATTTGTTCTGAGGTGGCAATTTCTGCAACACAGAATTTGATTTTGTGCAACAAAACAACATTTTGAACAATAATGATGTGCATAATGAGGATAGTTTTATAACAGGACAGTCATTTCTGTTATTTTATTTTCTGTTAGCATTATCTAACTGAGCAAAATGCCTAGAAGCCTATAGTAAAAAAACAAGTAGGACAAGACTTTACACAAACATATTTTGTTATCCTGAGGAAGATGCCATGGAAAGCATGTGAAAGGAAACATTTTTCTCTTGGCAAACCAGGACATTGGATGAGATACTAATTTACTCATAAATGTTGAGTATATAAAAATATATATTCCAAAAGCCTGTAAATGCAATTTATGCAAGACAATGATAATACAGATAAAAATTTTTTGTATCAAGAAAAAAAAATTAACCCACAAAATGCCAAAACCACAGCTCTGTGTTCCTGAATAGAATGGCATCTTCTATTAGCCCTCCTTAGTGAAGACCTTATAGTAAGAAAATATCTATTTAATTTAATTCCATCTTCCTCTTGTCAACTTTCATTTAAGGTCTTTTAAAAGCAATTATGTCTCATATCTTTTGATTAGGACATTGGAGCCTACTCATTTTACTCAATCAAAATTAAGGCACATTGCTTTTCAATGGATTTACATTTGGATGGATTAAAATTTTAGCCGAAGAAAGCAGGGTTAAAGCCACATCCAGATTTTATGGGGGGATGAGAAAAACTGCAGATGAATGCTGATTAAACTCTCCAGCAAAGACCAAAGTCTTCCTTGAACATAAGAGAAATGTCAATTCAGTGACTGCAGCTTCTCTAAGTAGACACTACTGGATTCATAGAAAGTGGAGCAGGAAAGGCTCTTAAGCCAAACTGCAGGGACACTTCAGCTGTGGTTTTCCAGTAGCTTTGCACTGAAACAGGTTTGCCCAGAGAGTTGTGTGTGCCCCAGCCCTGGAAGTGTCCCAGGCCAGGTTGGATGGGGCCCTGAGCAACCTGATCTTGTGAGTGGCATCCCTGTCCATGGCAGGGGGTCAGAACCAGATGATCTCTAAGGCCCCTTCCAACCCCGACCATTCTCTGCCTCTATGGGCCGTCCATCAGTCCGTTGCTGTGAAGGGATGTTATTTGCTAACCTTTACGTGGAAGCTGCTGGGAGTATTTGGATGACTTGGAAAATCAACCAGTCCGATTTGCCAGTAGATCATGGGGTTGCCCTCTGGGCAGCATTTAGCAGTTCATGGGATGAACAAAGACTGGAAGCCTCTCCAGATGAAAGTGGCCACATAAAAAGCCGGAGGCCAGGCTGAGGAAAATGAGCACAGTTCAACTACAGAAACAGCAAAACAAGGAACGTGGCTGCAGCTGAGAGGGAGAAGCTTGTCAAACTGATATTAACCCACAAATCATACACAAGGGGGAGAGGCTTCTTAAAAGACACCTCGGAAGACCTATCCTATGTCTGAAAAATAGGGATGTACATACGGAAAGCAGTTGTTCAGTGTTGCTTATAAGATTGCAGTTACATAACCTATTTATGTTAGGGTGTGCCTCAGTGTAACTACAAGGATATTCTGCTAGAAAAGATAATAAAATTTAAAACTAATTGGAAAATCAGACTTGATATATAGGACACTTCAGCAACAGAAATACTCTACTCTGACTTCCAGTGTGCCACAGAGTATCACAGAAGCTACCCCCTACTTAACACTTCCCAGAGTACATCTAGAATAATGCACCCTGTTTTGGGCTCCCCAGTAAAAGAGAGATGTTGACAAACTGGAGTGAGTTTGATCCCTGTACGGGCCATTCACTTACAAGTTGGACTCTATATATTCTGTGATTCTGAGTGGACAGCCACAAAGATGTTAAGGGATGAGAGCACTTGTTCTTGAAGGTGAGCAGAGGGAACAGGGCTTGTTCAGCCTTGTGGCAGGCTTAGATGGCACATAATAGCAGCTCTCCAAGGCTTGACAGGAGGCCGTCATGGAAATGGAGCCGGGCTCTTCACAATGGTGGGCAAGAAACAAATTGAGACATGGGAGGTGATAACTGAATAGGAGAAAACCTTTCTTCATGTCAAGGCCAGACAAGCATGGGTTGCCCAGAGAGGCTCTGCAGTCGCCACCCTTGGCAGGTTTTGCAAGATGAGATTGAGTAAAGCCCTGGGCAACCTGGTCTGACCTCAAGCGCTGCCCTTGCCTCGAGCAGAAGGCTAGACCAGAGATCCTTTCAGATCTCTTCCTGTGACTCCCCGATCACAGATGCTCGTGACTGATCGTAGTTCGTGGCTTTTTGCCAGCCCAAAGTGTATGAAACGTCTCGCTCCTCAAAACGCCCGAACACCGTGCCAAGGGCAGAGACCGCGTTACACCGGGCGACTTCCAGCACCTCTGCGCTACAGCGGTGCCCAGCCCTCCCCGCCGCCGCTCCCCGCGCAGCCGGGGGTGCCGGTCCGCTCGCTGCCGGGGCAGCCTGCCCGCGGCTCGGCGCCAGGCACAGCCCCTCACCGCCTCCGCTCGGCGTCTCACGGCAGGCACCCCCCGAAACTTTCCCCGGCAGCCTGCGCACGCTCTCGCTCCCCGCCGGGGGAAAACGTGCTCTCTCTCGCTCCCTCTGTGCAGCGGGCACGGGGAGGCGGGCGGCTGCCTCCCTCCTGCCTCCCTCCTCCCGCCCGCCCGCCCGCGGAAGCCTCGCCGAGGCTCCCGCATTGCACCGCCGCGCCGAGCCGAGCGCGGGGCTCGGGCTGCCCACCCGCCCCGCCGGCGCCCCCGGCCCCGGCTGGCGGAATGAGCGCCGGCGAGGCGAAGGAGTATCTGGCCCGCAGGGAGATCCCGCAGCTTTTCGAGGTAGGCGAGGCGCAGGGGGGGGAGGCGTTTTCCGCCCCGTCGGGGGATGCTCCGCGCCGGGACCCCGCGGCGGGCTGGGCTGAAGGTGGCTGGAAGGACGGAGCAGCCCGAGGCTGCGGCTCGCGTAGCTGGCGCGGGGAGCGGCGCCGCGGAGCGCCGGCCGCCA
>VWPU01005192.1:800-15627 GCA_013398955.1 Callaeas wilsoni | reverse complement strand
TCTTCCCCTTTTCCCTTTCTTCCTCTCTCCTCTCACTCCCCTTTCCCCTTTCCCCTCCCCTCCCTTCCCATCACCTGGAAAGAGTGCCTGAATCCCAGCTGATAAAAAATGGATTTCAGTGAAGTCAGAGGGGAACATGAGATCATCGAAGGACAGACCACATAAAAACCCTGCAGCACAAATTCAGGAAAGGTTCTTATCTGTCACAGCCTAATTGGCTGGGGCCTACTGTTTTACATATCAGATGTCTCCCTGCTGCTCAAAGAATCTGGAGTGAAGCAAATCTGTGCCAGAAATAATTTATCCTTGTACGTGTTTATGTGTCCATAGATCACAGGGTGGCCTGCTTCCTATCCACTGCAAGCATCACGGTGATTTAAAGAGGGTCCTTGTGCATCTGTGCTAAAGTACAAAGTGCTTGCAGAGTTAGACACTTACTCCTCTTTACTGGGTCACACGTGGGTGAGGGTTCTCTTAAGTGCTCTGTTATTGTGGAAGTCAGTTTAATGACTGCACGCTGTAAAAGTTCAAGCAATTATATGTACTGCATGATGAACAGTATGACTTCCAAATGTTCACATGTAATGCATGTCAGATTTCAGCTGGAAAACAAAACAAGCCCCTCAAGGTTGCAGTCTGCTCTTTAGAAGAGCCACATGTTGTAACCTCAGAACCTCAAAATATCAGCTGTTTTCTGTGCATGATGAGAGCAGTGGAATCTGTGCCATATTCTGTCCTTTATTTCCTGGAATCTGGCTGCAGTAATGATCACATGTGTGCTTCTGCCAAGTGCAGTTGGTGTTTGATCCACTTTCAGACCAGTGAATTGTTCTGTGCTTTTTTTTTCCTCATGGCATATCTCATTCTGATGTAATTTTTGTACAGGATGTAAGAGAGATAGGTATGTAAATAAGGAATGAAATTTTCCAAAATTCATCTGTGATCGCTCTTATATTACTTTTAGGCAACATGAAACTATAGACGCCGAATGAGGTCAAGGACCATTGTACTCTCATACTGGAAGACGTAGCCTTTTGTGAAACATTTAAAATCAAAATAGTCTGGACACATAAAAGCAGCAGATTTACACCTTCCTAGATAGAAGAGCAGAAGTGACCAGTCACTGTTGCCAGGAGCATTTTGCCTTTGTCAGAAGAACCTCTCAAGGAGCCCAGGTACTCTCTCATTTCAGTCCTTCAGCACAGATTCCATGTCCCACAGAAATTTCCTATCCTATTTTGTGTGTCTGTTTCTGCTGTTCTTATCCAGTGCTGGTGCCTTCTTTATTATATAGAGTGCTAATTTTTTTTAATTATCAGACTGTAAATGTAAGTTACCGTAGTAAACTGAGCCTGAGCCATCCAGGAACTGCTTCCCTGTCTCTTCTGGCTCATCTTTTCCTTCCTTTAGAGGAAATGGCACACAGGAAGCAGGTAAGGCTGAAGGCAAGGATAGCAGCTGCCTCCAGTGTCAAACACTGGTCTGCTTGTACTCAGGAGTTACACACCACTTCAGTCAGGGAAAAGTTCCAAATAAGCATTATTAAATATTAAAAGGACAATGGAAAACCTGGTTGAACCACTGAGATGTCTCCAACCGGATGTCTTGGAATTATTCCTTTGCAGGTGAACATATTTGTATGAGAAATAGGCCCCCAGGCCCTGAAGTTTTGAATTTTCTCAAAATGTGTTAGCTGTGATTTTGCTCAGGATTGCAATAGTTCTTGAAAAGTTTACGTGAAAGGTTTGGATTTGGTTTTTTTGTGCACCTACAGAAATGTCATCATCTGTTCCGAAGCAAATCAGCTTCCTGGGAGCTTTACAGCTATCCAGGTTAGTTTCATGTAAGTTCTGTGGAATATTGCCATTAGATAAATAGCCCAACAATACTGAAACGAGGCATTTGAATATTGCACTTGGAAACAAAAGATTTTATATATTGGAATAAAATTGTATGTAATTTTATTTAATAGAACATTATTGTGATTATAGGTAAAGGTGTCCAACAGGGCGAAGCAAATGCTTGAAAGAGTTTTTATTTTACTATTTGCTTATGGTGTGGTTGGTATAAATTGCTTTTTTTAGTTTACTGACAAGGGTGGGAAGAGGCCAAGTATTGGGAGATAAATTTAAATCCAGCTCCGAAGAATTAGACACAGGAGAGCAACTTCAAGGTGTCTGGCACATGTCAGCATTTTATTTGATTGTAACAAAAATTTTGCACATGTATTCATAAAACACATTTGTTGGGTTTCCTTTCAAGTTTCATGGTTTCTGTGGCAGGTCAGAATTAGGGCTGGCAATTTCCTTTGCTAATGACCTTAAATATATTCTTTTTAAACCCAAGTAGATGCCTTTTTAAAAAAGGGCTGGAGGCTCTTCTAGCAGCATTAAGATGACACACAGATGACACAAGAAATGACACTTTAAATCTACATTTGTATTAAGAACTGCAATGAGCCTCAAAAGAAATGTTTTTAATCTACTGCAAAATGTATTTAGTGTTCATAGGCAAAACACAACATATTTACATGGAGATAGTCTTTGTACATCCATCTGAGTGTTATATGTGAGTTTTTAAAAGAAAAGTGCAGTGATTACAGGCATGTAACAGAACCTAAACCAGATTTTTAAAAAACTGTTTACTGTCACTCAGAGTTTCCTGGTCAGTCTTTCTCCATTTTGACAGGGAGGAAGGAACACGATGATCCCTTCTTTTAAGTAAGATTTTGGAGTTTATAAGCTAGTTGCTTGCTTTCTGTATTTAACGGTGGCCAGCAGGGTGGTAGAAGGATTTGTCAGTGATCTTGGCATGAGCCTCAGGGATCTGTGTATCAGGGACCTCTCTATGTAAAGCATTTGTGTTCTTGGAGAGCTCGAAGGCATTTTCCTGCTACACAGTTACGTCACTGGAGATCTTCTAGCCACTTATGTCAGTTTATCATAATCTGTAGACAAGTCTCAAGCTTTGATTTCTGAAGTAATTTCCTAAAATAAGAAAAAATCTCAGACAGTAGCAGCATAGGAAGGGAAACCTGGAGGATTTCTCCCTCGTGATGGGCATAGGGCTGTATTTTCCATCCCATGCTTCTGAGCCCCAGCGAATGTTCATTTGTGTCCCACAAAGGCCCCCAGACTCAGAGCGAAGCAGGGACTAAATGCATCAAAGGCCTTTTTGTGAAAATATGGACAATGCTAGAAACCAACCTTGTGTTAACCTACCAGGGAACAGAGGACAAGAATTCTGAATGCCAAAATATAGAGAGATGTGTGAAAGGGAAGACTTATACAAAAGTAGGCAGGCTGAATAAAACTATTTTTCTTTAAGCCACACAAGTCATGGTAATTAAATTGGGTCAGGCTGGCTATAAAGCTACAAAAAGCAGGCTGTAACTAATTTAGAAAGAGACAGAGAAGACCTGAAAAGAAAACAGATTGACAGCCCCCTATTATTTTTTATCTAATCAAGACAACAAAATGTAAGAAAGAGAAAAAGGAAAAAAAAAAAAGGAAAATGAAAAGAAATCTCATGTTGATTTATCAAGATTTTCTCTCAAACCATTAGGACAGACAAAAGCATGTAGTCACATCTTTGATGTGTGAAGGTTTGCACATTGTTCTTAGTGCTAACTGAGGGTTACATGCATATTTCACCCTTGAGAAAAACAGAATAATTGAATACCTTAAAGTTCAGAAACTGGTGGAAACCCCAACAACGAATAACACGATCGGATCTTTATCATTACAGTATCATTGCACTGAATCTTTCTGGGCATCTGTATCATCTGCTGCTATGTGAAGAGAAATCCTAAATACCTGTGAAAAGAGACAAATAGACTTTTATTTAAAACCATTTCTTCATAAATCCCACCTGCAAGTTTGCAGAAACATCCTTTTTTTGAAAACGGTTTCAAATATTTGCTTTGAATTTGAAAGTGACATGTTGTACAGGGTGTGGGAAATAACACTTTTGAATATTAAGAAGGGAAGGATCAGGACTTTATTTGTAGTGTGGAATCCAGTCTCATTAAACAAGGTTTAAAATAATATTTTAGTTGATTTCCATAATAGTTTTTATTCTCCAAGTGATTAGAAAAATTAGCATTCTAAGGCCGTCTGGAGGGTGAAGAGGAGTGTGTGAACAAAAAGGGGGAAGGGCACAGACAAAAAGCCCAGCTTGGTTTGTGTTGGTGTTTAACAGCAAACAAGCCTTTCCCACCCTGCTTCTCTTTTATGCCTGTTTTGAGTTTTAAGTAACTTCCAAAGATTTTCCAGCAGCAGATGACGCTCAGCCACTACATTCATCTGAAATAAGATATGAACTTTGCCCTGTGAAGAAAATATTTGAGGTTTCAACACAATTAAGGGTTGCAAATTCTCTGTGAAAATGGAAATTCCCTCCCATTTCTACCAATAGGTCCCTGAGGGTGAAGTTTTGACCCTGGCAAAGTCAATGGAACCTTCACTCTCTTTCATTAAGACAAGAGCCATCCCTCATCACATCTTGCACTTGCAACAATGAAATGTGGTAAGGAAAGGAGAAACTATTCCCTTGGGGAATTGCCATGAGGTGACACCTTTTGCAGACAATGAGAGAGTCTTGGGAAAATGAAAAGAAAAGATACACGATAATGCACACAGTCAGAAACAGGGAGCAGGCAGGGGAACAGCAACACAGAGCATTTCTCTTCTCCTGCAGGAAAATGTAGTAGACAGAACATAAGCAGAGCGGGGCTCTCGTTTTCAGAGCTGAACTGGCAACCACTCAGCAGGTTTGTTTCTGTTTGAGAGAAGAGGAAGCTCTTGCCCTTTGACTTGAAGAACACTCAAAGCTCCTCTCAGTTGAAAGTCAGAATTGAACAAAAAGTTGCAAAATTAATTAACAGAACTTCCGAGCATTGGCCCAGAATTTGGCCCAAAACCAGGCTCCCTTACTTGAGATCTTACTTGAGTAACCTTTTTGTGTGCTTAATGTTTAGGGAAACATGGTCCCGCTCGGAATACATCTGAAGAGGGCTGAAGAACTGCTGCCAGGTGCACTGTCTGCTAAAAATCAATAGCCAGAGCATAATATAGAACCAGACTTTTAAAGATAAACCACACAACGAGGTCTGAACTCCCAAGATTTCAGTATAGTAATTTATTGCTCTGTGCACTGCTCACATGCAGCCAGTATGAACCAAGGGACTGCATTAAACCTGCTGAGTTTCGACAGATTTGCTTTTACTCCATTTTTATTCTATAGAGGTAAAAGGAGAGCTGCCAGCCTTCTATAGATACAGGATCTATGGTATTTGGACTATAACATCTTATATTTTACTGTATTTCTTTAAAAAGACCCCTCCTATTTAACTAGAAGCTGTAGTTTCTAAACTTTTTCTATTTTAGGCTTAAGATAAATTGGCGGTGGCACAGAGCAGTGGAAGAGCAATGGCCTTTAGAAGCCCTCTCCAAAAGTAGAGTTTGTGAAATAGTTTCCAAACATCTGCATGAACAGTGCTACATTAACCTTCCAGCGGCCTGGTTGAAAAGAGTGTCCTTTAATCTAAACCACGCTCCTTGGGAATTCTTAATTTAGTTAATTCTTCATTTTCTTTTTATATTTTGCCATTGAGAAACTGCCTAGTGGTCCTTACCTCTGAGTCCTTTCCACTAACTGTTTCTTTTAATCCTGGCACGATGCTGTACATTTTCATTGCACGGGGATCTCCTCAAACAAAGGAAAATCATGAAACTGTCAGATCAGATTTCATATATTGCTCTTGGCATTGCGCTCACTAGACCTGGTACGCAGTGAATTTTGAAAGCCTCTGATCTTTTATAACAATTTCCAGTCTTAAATGTACATTTAAAAGTTCCTCATCTGCAGTCACTGGGAATATGAAAGCTGAAGTAATTTGGATATTTTCTTTCTGTAAAGACAGAGAAAGTGATCCATTACACCCATAAATCATTTCCAGTGTTTCATTATTCTTTCTGCTATACTTCTTACTGTTTTATTAAGACTGAATTTCTTTCACTTTTGTGTTTTTTTGTTTTTTTTTTTCCTTTTTCCTGCTAGGGATATATAACGCTTTAGAACTTAAAATCAAGGTCCTTAGATGTGCCTGTGGGAATGAACACTGACAGCAGGTTCAGAGTGGTGAGCTCTGCGAGGTCGTACAGTGCCGTAAAACAGACACATCAAGGACATAAAATCCTTTCTCTCCTCCCAAGCTGCTGTGTCAGTCTGGAAGCCTAATGACCATGCATTAGCACCTCAGTTATTAACCAGCCTGTGGGCTGGGAGAAGTGGGATTTTTGTTCACTGTTGTGTTCCTTCTCAGTTCAGAGAATCAACCAAACTGAAGATACGCTGACGTTTTGAGACTTAACCAGAAGATCCCTTGACACAAAATCGTGTAAGTGTATTTATACAGGGATTCCCTTGGCCAGTTCAAAGGGCCAGACAGGATTCCCAGAGCTGAAAGCATGAGCCATGACAACCACAGTCTAAATTAAGTGAAAATGCTGAACTTGCTGGAGAACATGAACAGACAGCAATTCCACGTTGCTTGTGGCATTGTAACTCAGCAGTTAACTGTAACTCAGAGATCAATCACACACAGCTTCTGTGGGAAAGAAGAGTAAGTTTGCTGAAACAGCTGGTGGAGATTCAGGTTATTCAGATGTCTTTTCTGAATGCCAACGAAACAAAAGCATACTATCTTTAATTGTATTATAAACAACTTGCATCCACTTCCAAATGCTCTCCCACCTTTCCTTCACTCACATGAACACTTTAAACAGGGAGCTACTTTGTAAATCCCAAAACCTTCTAATTGCACTTTTCTTATCTGTACAATTCACAGCCAAGTCAGAGGAGGTGTACCTTTGTTACAAATGCAGCAGACCTTTTGATTGCTGCTGCCACTGTTTCCAAACCCATTCCTTAGTAGCCTTTCCCTCCTGACTAGGAGATTAGTAACTTTCTTACAAGGATTATTTTTATCCTTTCTGTTTTTCAGTTCCTTTCCATTTTTCTTGGCCACCTACTTGACTGCACAGCCTACTGCTCAGTTCCCTCTGCTTTCCAGGCCTCAGGTGCAAGTCCTTCCTTGTCTGCATAGCAAGAGTTGATCTCCTACCTCAGTGTTCTTTTGCCTGATCCCGTTATCAGCTCATAGCCTGGTATTTTTCAGTATTCAGGTGACGTATTGTATTTCAATGCAGCTACTTTCATTAATGTTTAGAACTTCGTACATGGTGCTGAAGTGGTGAGTAGAGTTTCCTTCACTTTTTGTCTTCATCATGATGAGCTTTCCTACTTCTGTTCACTGTTTGGTTTATTTTAAATCAGACGGCTGTTTATTCTCTCCATACTGAAGTACCATTGGTGTATTGGTGTTAAGTCTTGTAATTTCAAGAGCTTCTTGTAAGTGCAATGACATACCAAGAGTATGGCTGGGTTGAGTTGGGACATTATGTATTGGGAATAAATCAGGGAATAAATCATCGTGCATTCTCTTGAGAAGAGACTCTGATAGTCTCTTTCTTATTTTAGAGAAATTCCAAATTTAACTCAGCTGTTTTTCCTCCACTGGAAAGATATGTGTAATGTCTCTGAGAAAAGAACATTAAAACATTTTCCTTAATAAGGTTTGTGGATAATATTTCCTATGCTGGTTTTAACAACAAGCATAAAGAGGCCATTGCCTAGAGAAACTCTGCAACTCATTAGCTAGTTTTATCTTTCCTTCAAAGAAGGAAAAGCAAAAATCTGGCTGATATGCCCATCCAGTGCTCTCTGAAAAAAAACAACTCTGCAGACAGGCCATTCCTTCCCCCACAACAAAGCCAAACAAAGGGAACTCATGCATTAACTTTCTTGATTATCAAAGGAGAAAGCTATAATTTAACTAAGAAATGTTTTAGATCTAGAAAATGGAGTACTTTTTGCTTTTGGAGGCAACAAATCAGAGCACCAAAGGAAGCACAGTGCACAGAAATATGGCAAGTTTATCAGTGAGTGTAGTGTGGAGGAAAGTAATCATTAATTAATGAAAAGGAAGTGTTTTAGGGGAGCATTCGGGTGTTTAACAGGACACGAAGCTTAGCTCCAACTCGTATGGGCAGAAAATCTGAGGTTTGCTCAGAGTGGTTCACCTGGTGACCACGCACATCAGAGAAGCTGCTGCACAGCACCAAGTTCAGGATGGAGATTATTGCACCCGCTTCACCTTATCCTCAGGTCAGGCCCTCCTCGCTCCATTACTTGTCATTGGTTTCCTCCTGCTCTCAGGAGCCCTTGAGATGATCTGAAAAGGGCCTGTTGTGCTTCAAATCCTAAAGCATGGCTGGAGCTTTGATCCTGAAATTCAGCAAAGCAGGGCAGCCCAAGAGCCCTGCGGCATCGCTGCGGGATGGCGTGGGCAGCCCTGGCATCTGAGACCCCACCTCTTACTGTCAGGACTTCTGTCACCTTTTGGCTGGTAAAGGCATAGCTTCAACTCACAGAGAGAGGTAAGATTCTCACAAAATAATCAGCAAACCGAATTCTGTTTCGTTTTTTAACATCTTTTGGAAGTGCTTCACCACAGTTTAGGAAAAGAAGAAGGGAAAGAGTTACCCAGAAGAAAAGCTGAACTTCAAGGCACAGGGGAACACATGGCCAGCGCACGTTGTGCTTGAGCTATTTTCAGCTGAAGTGTGGGTCTCAGGAGTATGCCATAGATTCCGGTGTCCTGAGAGTCTTACTTTACTCTGGGATCCTCATATAGAATTCTCTTAAGTGAAAGGAAAAAAGCTTTTGTTTAAGTAAAATTCTTCTTTGCTTTACTTCCATGGTTTGAGACATTTTATCACTAGAGGTGGTCTTTAACATGCTCCTTAAGCCATAACTCTTGGGAGCACCTCATTCCTTACACCTCGTCCTCTGAGCAGGAATGTTGGAGCAGAGCGCAGCTCAGCACTACATGCTCCATTAAAGGAGCTTATATAGCATCCTATAGGCCTAGAGGTCCGGTGGGAACCTTTGGTAGACACAAAAATACTCTGGAAAACTGTGGGAATGCTGATGACCTGACAATGATTTATATTCTTGCATTAGAAAAATAAATAGTATGGCAGAACCTGTCAGGATGGATAAAACAAAGATTTGCCAGTAACTCTGCTGTGCAGCTTTCCAAACCACTAACCTGCTGGTTAGCCCAGGCCTCTGTTTCATCCAAACCCTCATAAAAATTTATTGCAGATGGGTATTAAGAACCTTCAGGAAAATCCTTTCCTGTTTCAACAGCATCTCTGCCTTATGATAGTCTCACAGTAACTTTCCCCTCCTCCCCCAGCAGGAGAGATTTTCTCCAGCCCAGCATGGTTTAGTCCTCTCTTGCAAATGGCAAAGAAAAGAATTTATCGGCCTATCTGAGATAGCCAAGGGATGAAGCACCAGAAAGCCTTGCATGAACAAGAGAGACTTAAATCACACTTGGAATTGCAGGCACAGCTTCAGGTGCTGTGCGAAGAGCCCTGTTCTCAGCCTAGGTATTACTTTGCTCTGAGGGCTGATGGTAACTAACTGCCCCATATATCAGAAAAAAGACAGTTTTGTGTGATTTGGCTTCTCCTCTGCTGTGTGTTCGTCTGTAGGATCTTCTTGGTTGGTTTTAGGATGGTCGGGACGGCTATACACGAGAGATCTCTGTGGTTAGGTCTCAGAGCATGTAGTTTATTTATGAAGGGCATGGGTATAGTGGCCCTGTTTGGAGCTGCCAGCTGCAGCTCGAGGCAGGCCAGGAAAGTAAGAGAGCAAGAGAAGCAAAGGTAAGAGCAAGTGAGAATAAGGGCAAGAAGAAGTAGGAGAAGTAGTAAAAGGAGAGGGAAAAGAGAGAAAAAAGAGCGAGGTTCTCATTTACAATACAATAAATCTTCTTCTGTGTTGAATATTCTAATTTCCACTAACTAATCTAGTACAAGATTCAAATCCTATAGCATGTACATACAGCCTATAAGAATTGTTACATTACCATACTGTGTTACATTTTAAACTCTAGAAACTCCTCTTTGGACCCCTGCTGCCAAGCCAGTAGGGTCTGCTCTGACCCTTGGACCTGTCAGCAGGCAGAGGGTATTGTTCAATCAGAGAGGGGATTACCTTCTGCCAGCCATCCCATTGTTTTCCAGTTGTTCAGTAACTAAGGCTTGGTATCTCAAAGCTTGCTTTCATTTCAGTCTCACTTACAGTTTCCCTATTCTCAGCATCTTTTGCCAGGCAATCATATTTATACGGCTTTTCTGTTTCATCTTCCCCAACATTCGTCAATACATCAGAAAGCAAACCTGGGCAGCAGCGTGGTTCAGAGCTGAAGGCTGGACCAGGGGGGCAGTGCAGTGGCAAGCTGGGGACCAGGACTGGGCGTGTGCCACGTCCTTTTGTAGCCCTCCCTGAGCAGAAAGGCTCAGCTCCCAGTGCCAGCTGGACTCGCCGTGCTGATAAATCTCCTCTCGCAGAGCCGGCCCCAGCACAGACCTGGCACTGGGAGCCGTGCTCTTGTTCCCCGTGAATGCATTCACAGGCAGCCTCGGGAGCTGCAGTCACCAGCATCCCGGGCAGCCTGCCCGCCCCACGCCGCCCGCAGCCCTGCACGGGAGCTGAGCAGAGGGAGCCGCGCAGCGCCTGCAGCAGCTCCGGGGGCTGGAGGGAAGGAACAGAGAGAGCTGGTGAGTGACCTGTGCCCGTCTGCGCTCGCGTGCCATGGCCCGGCTTGACAAAAACCCCAGGCCAGGCCCTGAGGGGAATCTGCCATGCCTTAGCTGATGATGCGCAGGTGATAGCTTAGAGAGACGGTGGTCCCAAAGCCCCTGGTCCCTCTGACACAAGTACCTCCTATGTGAACACTTCAAGATGACCAGTGGAAATCTTACTGATGTGAAAGGGCCTGCACAGACTCAGGGTGTGCACCTGAGCAGTTCGTGTGCAGTACCATGCTCTTGCCTAGCCAGATGTACGTCATCATCTGTCGTCACAGAGCTAGGAGGTAAAGATCGACAGGGTAATTTAGTCTGGGATAACATGGAAAAAACATGACAAGCATGTACAAGTGCTTTGAGAACTGATTGGCATTCCATAATGAATAGCATGAGAATTAATTTTCTTACTAAAAAATACTGAAAAGTATAAAATCTCCTTGTTTACTAGCAAGCAGTAAGACAAGTGCAAAAGTTAACCAAGCATCTGATTCAGCTATGCATGTCCTGAATCAAGATTGAATGTGTAGAGATGTGTTAGTATGATTTTACTATTATAACAATTTTCATTCATGAAGAGATTACAGATACAAAGAGAGAATCTCTTATCTCATAAGGGAATGCTTTTTGCTGTGTTATTAAGGTACAAATGAAGTAAGTTTAACATGGCCTGTGAAGGGTGTTTTGTGTCTTGCTGGCGACAGTAAGTTAAAGCTCAAGATAACCACTTCAGACTGGCTGCATACTTCAGTATTTTCCCCCTTCACAGTTGTTTAAACTCCAAACATATCCAGATGGACAGTAACTGTGACTGCCACTTATGAAACCAGTATAATCTAGCACAATACATGAAGCAGGGTAAGTGGGAAGGAAAACAAGTTCTGAATAGAGGACCTCCTTGGAACATTGGATCAGCCATCAGACACACCAATTCTGTTTAGACAGGCCTGTTATACACACCCAAATGTTCTGCAAAACAAAGCACACCCCCATCCTTTCACCACTGCAGCTCCAAAACACTTCTGCCCAAGGGTGGTCTTAACCCTGCTCGAGGCAGTGTTTGTGCCTACATCTTTATTCACAAACTGAACATTGGTTTCCAGAGCTTTTTGGCAAAGCTGAGACACACAAACCACGTTCTTCCTCTCAAAGGAATATCAGATCTTGGCAGTTTTGTTTGGGTGTAACTTCTTCAAATATGCAATAGGAAAACATGAACGACTAGATCACTTATCACTGTGCTGGCACCAGTGGATTTCCCCTCACAAGACTGCTTGTGTGACACCAGGATTACCAGAAATAACATCACCCTAGCAGAGAACCTGGTCAAGAGAAAACTGTTGTTCTTTGAAGTTACTGTTGCTGCTCTCTTGTGGGATAGTGTCTGCTAAACACAGTGTAAAGCAATATATAGTGACTTCTTTGGGTTTTTGTGCTATACTTTTTTTTTTTGCATACAGTATGCATGTATCACAAGAGGGTGGTTAGATAAGCCATGATGTAAGGAAAAAACCCGAAATCCTGGCAGATTTATAGAAACTAAATCTGTGTCTTCATTCTTCACACCTGCTGGCATGGGTGCTTAACTTAACTGAAGTTAATTCCAGCACCGATTCCTACTTATACACGTGATGGCAGAGACAGCTCTCAGTGCAGTGCCATTCTGAATCACTTCTTTATTTGTCGCATTTCACAAATTTCCAAACAATAAAAAACATTGCTTGGGAAATTGCGTTTTTAATTCGTGATATTTCATCCCCTGTCCTGCCTTCCTCCCTTTCCTTTCAGTTCCTGGTAGTCGAATTCCCTGTTAAAACACTGGCACAACTGCTCAGTTACACACCTGCTGCTCCTGGTGAGAGGGTGCTTTGAAAAGGCATCGTGCCTCCTGCCACATGGGAGTAGTGATGTGTTTTAGTTTGCTGCTTTGCAGAAAACAATGTTTGCCATATGTCTCAACAGACCCTGCTCCTCTTTTTCAAGAAATTGGCCAGGGGAGCTAGGATTATTCAATTTATCTTTTGGTCTTTTTGCATCATGACTAGAGATTGGCACGTGAATTATTTAATTAAGCTGTGAATATTGCTGAGTATTGCTAAGTTACCCAAATAACGGTGTCATTCAGCTATTTATGACTAACAAAATTAGCAGTATAAAAAAGCTAATTAAAACCTAAATAATCTTGGAGTCTTTTGACCAGCTGTATTATATCCATACACCACCATTCTGTTGAGTAAGGAAGCTATTGTTGAGGCTTTTGTCATAGCAAAAAAAAAGGGAAAAAAGTTGTGATATTTTTCTTTCATTTTCTTCACGTCACAAACAAAGCAGCAGGCTCTGGCATTTCAGCTGGGCTCCGTTCTGTGCCGGGGGTGATGGAGCCGCTCGCAGTTGCTCACATGGAAATGTGCTGAACAAGAACCGCATCATAAACAAAAGCACGCCGGGGCTTCAGTGGGCAAAACACAAGAGCAGAATATTAAACACAGATCCTGCCTAGGTAGAAATTCCTTTTGCTTGGTCATGGCACATAACGAGGTTTCATGCCTCTCTTTTTGGCATGTGTGGTGCCACAGACTCCCCAGGAACCTTATTTCATTCAGATGTCTGCAGCTTAATGAGCTGATCTTCAGAGGAACAGCTATTTACTGATTCATTGCTGGCTTACACCTTCAGCACGTGATTTTCTCTCACGATGGTCCAGGAAACTCACTGCATCTCAAACCACAAGCAATGGCAAGAATGGTCATGCAGCCATTGTGGGATTTCCTCACTGTGCTGCAGAAATTATGTAAAAATGGAATAATCCCTTCGGCAGTAATGAGGGACTCAGGTACCTTGGAAAAAATACTGTGTCATTAAACAATACTGTTTTAAACATCAGTATATACAAAAAGTGATAAATGTGATTTAAATGCCTGTCTCTTTTTCACACCTTGGACTGTGTGTACTTCACACCTTTTAATTTTTCAGGCTTGCATCTCTGAATAGGAGGAGACCACCATGTATGGGCTAAATGGTAAAGTGCATTTCCTTCACCCATTCCTTCTGTCCAAACTCTTGCAGTCGTGGAAATGTTCAAACACTCCCTTAGTGAATTATGGCTGTATGAGAAAGACTGGGAAAGGAGAGAAAGAAGAGACTTCGTGACTTGGCTCGTGCCTGTACTTTTTGTCCTAATTTTTCAAGTCTTGATTGAAGTTTGACTGTTCTCTTATCCAGAAATGCCCCATTTGAGGTCAGCTACCTCCTAAATTTACCGAGTTGCCAAAACAACCCAGAGATAGCTTTGTTAGATAGACATCAGCAATTAAGTGATCAATTTTAAAATACTTGCTTTTCCTTGTTGTTCTTTTCAGTAAATTTTCTTCTTGAATGAAAAAGTAACGAGATGAAGAACAGTTGGAAGTATTGACCTAACCAAGTATGGTCTATGTAACGAGGAGACCCTACTTGGGGTCTTGTAACACTCTCAAAAGGTAACATAAGAAAAGCTTTGCTTGACATAGAATATAGGCACAGACCAGTGAAAATAACGTATTTGAATATGCAAATACCGTTCTCTAACAACATTCTGAATAAATAACTGAAGCTAAAGTCATAATTGGTGTCAGTTTTCCAGATGAAGGAGAAGGACTCAGGATTAATGAAAAGATGGGTTAGTTTTGTCTCCATCGTCAGACTACCAAAATAAAAAATTAGGACAGAGAAGAGAGTTTTTTGGGAACCACAGCTGCTCAGAAACCTTCCTGTCCTCTCACTTTCCCAGCCTGTTCACTTCCTTTCAGGCCCATTTGGACAAACATCAGTCAGTCTCCTTCAGTCTATTTTCTGATGTTCTTATTTCTGCATAACCTGAAAAGTCTGTATTTGCATCCCAAGCTGACCAAAATGTTCTTTAATTGTTTCCCAGGAGCTTTGCTTTGTTCTCTGAAGGGGCAGCGCTGCATTGCTACACCAAAGGGCTTGTCAACATTCCCACTAGAGATGTCTAATCTTGCAGGATACTGTAACCCAGCTGACTTAACTGCAGAGAGCTACAATTCCTTTTACAAGACTTCAGGACAGATGCAGTTATTTAAGGTGCTGACACTGAAATAACT
>VWPU01005187.1:9076-87849 GCA_013398955.1 Callaeas wilsoni | reverse complement strand
GCCCCAGCAGGACTCTCGGAAGAAGTAAGCTGGGACAGCAGGGATGAGCAAAAATCCCGGGGTGGTGGAGGAGATGTATCACACTCTGGAGCAGAATTGGGAACCCTTGGGGTGTCTCGCCAGGCAGGAGTGTAGCGAGGGCTCGAGGGCTCGGAACAGCGCTGAAGAAGCGGTGGGGGTGGGGCAACAGCAGCCCGGCTCCAAGCAGGGCAGGGAGAGGCAGGCTCCAGATCTCAGGCACCCAGGCAGATGGTAAAAAGTCCCACCCTTAGTGAGGTGGGTGTTAATATGTTCCCAGTTCAGAGGCTGCTCTCATGAGCAGAGGCTCACTCCATGGTAGAAGAAGCAGGACCAGGCTGGACTATGGTGGTAGCCACGAATTCCCTTCCCCAAGCTGCAGCTTCAACCATCCTCCTCCAAAGTTGAGAGAGAGAGGGAGAGGGCTAGGGGCTGCCCCCAACCCTGTTTTCCCAGTCTCAAATCTCGTAGTATCTCTCCCCTACATGGGAAACCTCAGGTAAGAAGAGAGGAGCCAGCTGCACCCCTCCCCTGAGCTGATAACTTCTTTTGTCTGTGTTAAATATCCAGTCATTATGGCCTCTTAGAAACAGTTATGGGGAAAATTCCTTAAGAGGGAAAAAAACCCAAAAAGCCAACAAAACAAAAGGAGAACTCCTAAAACCCCAACACTTCTACACTTCCCTCATCATAGTTCAGAAGATAACAGCACTATCAGCACCTATCCCCCATTAGGTTCTCCTGTTTTATGAATCCAGCTACATGATTCTCCACTGCTCAATGAATACATCAGGTGAATCACTTTGTTGACAGGTAATAAATATATCATTTAAGAATGTTAATGATTAAAAAGCTGCAGTCCTGCTCCTGTTGCTAGTAAACTCTTTTCAATGAGGCAGAGCTAAAACTGAGTGTGAAAAGGTAGATTTTTTAGCAGATCCTGCATTTTATACTAGGAATTCCGTGTAGTTTCATACTTTTAGAGTCAGGTCTCAAATGTTCTCCCCATTTCTCTTCCACTCAGTGTGGAGTGTGTGAAGCATGCTGTGATCTCATTGAAAGTACATAGCCATAAATACGTAGACAAATCTGGCCCATAGGTTTTAAATGCTATCTTTATAGTGTGGGAGAGCTAGTTCCACATTTAAATGGTTCGTTCCTCAAGAAAGCAATGAGACAAAAAGTAATGGCTCTTATGTATATGTACTACTACATGACATCAGAATTTACCTGAAGTAGCGCTTCAATGCAGAACTAAACTACACTCCAGCATGGTACTCAGCAGCATCAGAGTGCATGGAGCTCATGTAGAAAACAGAGTCCCATGAGCTCTGATCTAGCATAACTCTTTCATGCAAGCACAGAGCACACCAAATACAGGTCTGTAGTTAATCTCTTTTTCCAAGAGTGGCTAGGTGTGATGCCACATATACACATTTTCCACTGGAACTGTGTACCTTGCATAGGTTTCCTCTTTGCCTGGAATGATTCTTCTATTGCTGTTGACAACTTTTGAACCACTTTAAGCCACCAAATTACAAAGTTGTACTGTGGAACCTATGATCCTGTCAGCCACTATAACAGGTATCAGAAGAGGAAACGTATCTACTGGTGAATAGCTAGGTCAAATGAAACCAAACAACTTAAAATAGCTTTCAATGCGCACCACTTCTAGGACTAAGTAGGTTCAAATTTAGCTTAAAATCAGCTTCACATCCTCATCTTTTTTAAGCTCGAACTCTTTTAGACAAAGTGCAGAGTCTGGATTCTGATGCCAACAGGGGACTAATGTCAAAGTCGAGAGAAAATTCATCACTGCACTGGGTGCTTTGGATGAGACAATTGACTTCCTGACTGCCTTGCAGTTGTGATAAACAGTGTCAGATGGAAAATGTCCCTTTACGAATTCTCCACTAGTTGCAATGTGTCCCAGGCCCTCCCTTGCGAAGTACCTTCCATTTACATCACTTTGCTTAGAGAAGGGCCTGGGAGACCTCTGAAGGACTTCTGTGACCAGAGTCACTGTTCAAGCAGCTGGGACTAGGTGTTTCATATGGGACAGGAAAGGTGTAAAGTGGGGTAGAGAATGTAAAGTCTTGACTCTTAATTTTGCATATCCTTACTTGGTATTTTAACTTGCATACACAGATTTGGATCCTTTAGGTATTTACCGTATGAAACAATTCTGTCATCACATCAACTTGTATCATACATGCGTATTATAATAGACAATCTTCAGCTCACATTCAAATAAATAAACATTGACGTAATATAAATCTTTCTCTTACCATATCAGAACATTGTGTAATTAAATCATCTCACTGGTAGTGTGTACAGATGGCTTAATTTTCTGTCATACCCACTAAAGCTCAATTGATTTAGAGGAGACTACTAGTCTATTTAAAGTTAAACCCACAATGGATAAATTTTTATCTCAAAAAGGATTTGTCTCCCTAGTAGACTACCATTTCTTAAATGTTTGGGGACATCAAAAGAATTTGTCATTTAGAATTGCTAGTCGCTTTAAAAAAAACCAAACAGCTTAATAAATAAGAACCTCAACCCTGCGGCCATTAAGAAATAAGGCTAACATATGATCTCTCTAACTCTTGATAATCTTTCACTGTGAAACATTTCTGTCAGACAGAACCCAGCACTGAGAGCAAAAGCAAAGCTTAGTCTTCTTTCCAACACTGCTGTATATTTCTGCACTTCCACATTACAATAGAAGAAAAAAAAAGAATGGAAAAATAATATATAACCAACTGAAGTGAATTAAAAGACAAAACGTCGCATGAAATTTTACAGCTTTATCATGAAGTGAAATTTAACATCTCCAGAACCTGTGCACTGAGTTAGTTTTCTATTTTTATTGTTTTGCAGCTTTAAAAAAATGCCAGTTAAGTCAAACTAAGATGTTGTGCATTTGGCTTCTATAATTACTAGCAATACTTTACCGTAAGTTCAAGCAAATAGAAGGTGTTTGGGGGTTTGGCTTTTGTTTTGTCTCTTTTTTCTTTTCCTTTTTTTTTTTCCAGAGTAGTAGTTTCTTTTTGTAGAAACAATTATCATGATAGTGCTTCCCTGCGAAGAAAAACAGAGCCTGCGGCCATCCTATATTTCATTTTCAGTCCAGCAGTTTTAGAGAGGCTTTTTCTTTTCTAGCAAATGTACAATAAACTGAAAACACTCCAAGGTGGGGTATCATAAAGAAGGCAGAGGCAAACAAGGCAAAACGAAGAGGAAGCTCTCCTGGTCTGGACGACTCATTCCTCTCATGCTCAGACTTGCAAAGGCAGTAGTTGTTCTATCACTCAGAGTCGACTATAATATAACCCCAGCCATTGTAACAACACTATACTCACACCTCAAATAATTGCAATGCAAGTCCATGAATGACAGACTTGTCATAAAGAACAAACCAGAGAGAGGTGGACAGCATTTTATATATCCAGAATGTGTCTAGTACCCCCCTCTTTTAAAAGAGCATGGTGGAACTAAAAGGGTAAAGGAAATTGTGGCAAGGATGGTCAAGAATAGAATTCAACTTTTGTATGACACTTTTTTTGTAGGAGAAATGACTAAATGACTGAGGCTCTTTCACCCTGTCATGGGACGATTGTGTTTATCTAAATAAATCTATGAAACCATTAATGCCACTGAGATAAACCGAACTGTCTTCTGGAGTAAGAAGCAGGGCAGATGAAAAAAAACTAGCAACAGCCAGTTCAAATTTAACTGAAAGAAACACTTCTTCGCAGAGGATGTTGTTCTATTGCAGATTTCTGTGTCAAAAGAGATGCTAAAAATCTGCATGAGTTAGAATGAGACTGGAAAAATTCAAAGAAAAAAAAACCCCAAAAACCCCAAAAAAACCAACCAACAAACCAACCAATCAACCATCCAGAAAACCCCTACCCCAAACAAAAAAACCCCAGCCCAAACACAACCAAACCAGGACCAGTAATCTATACAACATTAAGGGAGCTGAGAGAATGGAATGACTGCCCTAGCCTTCTCTTTACAGCACTGGTATCTCCAATCTCATGCCAACTGATAAAGAAACTTTTCTGACCATACAGGAGCCCTTCTGGCAATCACATTTCCACCACCTCAGACTGTTATTTATGGGACCAAAGCCCCTTCAAAGCCAGCAGCTCCAGTGAGCCAGTGGGTGCACCACTTGACTCCCTACACAGACCATATGCACGTTAGACAAGATTTCCTTACTGGCTCTGCCCCAGATGTGTTCTCAGACATCTGGATCCTTGTCTTAGTTTGAAAGAAAAGTATCTGCCAAGAAAGTTGTGAACCTCCCTTAGAATGGAAAATATGAACCTCTTCGCTCCAAATTATTATAACTTTTAAATTATGGGGCTTTCTGGCAAAGATATGGGAAAAGGAATAACAGTTCTTTACAAATATATAAATGTATAACAAGGCAACCACACAAGCACAACAGCGGCAACAACAAACAAAACCAGAAACTCAGTAGCAGCCTTCTCTCAGCTTTTGGGCACTTTCCTCTTTGCTGTAGTTATGGTCACAGTTGGCAGGAATGCTGTTGGCTCCTGGCCCCGCAGGGCAGGTGCGGTGATTCCCCTGCGGCTGCAGGGGGAGCTGTGGAGCGAGCCCAGCTGCCTTTCTCCATGTGGTAATGGCAGGCGAGCTGGCGGGAGAGATAGAAAAGGGGCTTACTTTACAAACTCACAGAGGGCAGCTGGTCCTGGTGCCCCTCCAGATGGTGAGCTGGACTGTAGTAGGAACCTCAGAGTGGCAGTTGGAATGGCAGAGGTGGGCACACCTGGGGTGGTAAACAAAATGTAGCAGAAACTCTGCAGATGTAGTAGCAGCTGTGGGGTGTCTGGCGGGCACAGGGTGCTGGGTGAAAGTGTCCAAGGAAAAGCCCAAGGCAGCAGCAGAAAACAACAGGGCTGGTCAGCAGGAGCCAGGTTCCCATAAGCAGCTGCTGAACGCAGCTGGGGCAGACACCCTCTGGGAAGGGGGAAGGAGTCAGGGTCCCGAGTTTTTCCCCTGAGGCACCTGAGTAGATGGTGAGGGTCCTTTCCAATGTGATCAGGTGTTAATAAGGCCCCTCTCTTACAAGCAAAGGTTCACCCATTGTAAGGAAGAAGCAGTAAAAGGGCTGGTCTCCGTGGTGACAGTGAATTCTCCCTGTAGTAGCAGCACTCCACCGTTCCCCTCTGATTCGTGAGAGAGAGGGACCGAGGAGCTGAGCCCAGCCCCTCTCCCCTCAGCCATAATCTCACAGTATCTCTGCCCTTCCCAAGAGAAAAACCCCTCAGCTAAGAGAGCAGCTAACTGCACCCTTTCCCCCACCTTGGCCACTTCTTTTGTCTCTTCAGTACCGGTCATTATCACCTCCTAGGCAACAAATGGGACAAAATTCCCTGAGAGAAAGGGAAAAAAAGGAAAAATCCTAACCTCCAACAGTCCTTAAAGCAATTTTTAATCATGGCACGGTCATACAAAAATAGCTTGAGATCAAGCTGGATGGTTCCGAGGAGGGACCTGCAACCAAACAATCTCTGGGCTTTTGTATCCTCACAGTCTATGCACACAATAGTCTGGGGTTTCCCTGCTGAGCTATCAGCTCCCTCCCTGCCATATCTCTGAGTGGCCAGTCACCTGGCTGGTGCCAAGGTCCCCAAGCCCTTTGTTATGCAAAATGTCTGTGTCACTTGACAGCTCATTGCCGAGGATTCCACCATTTCCTCCCACCCAAAGCACAATCTGCAGCTTGCACTGCACTGCAGCAGCACACTGAGCTACCCGCACTAGGCGTATTCTTGAACATGTCCCACATGCCTTCTACTCCGGAATGGGACACTCTTGCCTAGTCTTCTGTGTCAAGGTGAAATAATTTCTGGTTTAGGGAGAAAATTACAAGACTTAATATTGTTCAGCAGAGCAGAGAGTAGTACTATAAAACTGTACTTTACTTAAGATGTAAGTCAAATGTAAACATTCTGGTAGGAAGGCACTGGTAACATGTAACACCTAGCCCACCACAAATTCATAGTGCTTTATAAACCTTCACAGTCTCACAACACCTTCCCTATTGGCATTAAGATATTACAAGGCCAGTACCAGAGAAAATTCCAACATCCACAGGAAGAGAGATTAGCACTCTTTTAGAGAACAAAAACGCAGAGTACACAAATGTTAAGTACCTACGATGCTTTATCTGGCTACCTAAAACAGAGGCCAGACAAAATTAAGGGAATAAAAAGCAGTTATGTTTATTGAAGGGCCTTCAGGTACATTAAGGGCAGACAAAGCCCCCCAGGGACTACACCCAAAAAATGGACAATGAGTCATGGGTTTTCATACTTTTATAAGTTTGGTCCATTTGCGCGTTGGGGTTAATCTTCCAATTTCAGCTTCAGGTAATGAAGTCATTTACCCCAAGTTTGCTTCCCCCCAACTCACTTTTGTTTACATTTCTTGAGGCCTGAGATAGTAAGATGTCCTTGATTCCCAGGCCTAGAAAGGAATTGTTGTGTCTAACCAAAATGGGAAAGCAGTAGCTAACACTCTATATGGAGTTTAGAGTTCTGCACTAGAAAATTGCAGGATTACAAATGTATGAAAAACATAAAAGCTAAAATCCTAAGGCACCACCTAGCCCAAAGTCGTCTATCAGCGTAGCCAAGACAGCAACTGTCCCAGCTACCTCCCCTTCCTATGCTTAAACCTCTTGACTGATCCACTCTTCTGCTGACTATATTGATTTTGCATGGTCTGGTTTTTGGTAGCGGGGGGCTACAGGAGTGTCTCCTGTGAGAAGCTGCTGGAAGTTTCTTCCATTTCTGGCAGAGCCAGTCCCTGATAGCTCCAAAGACAGACGTGCCACTGGCCAAGGCTGGGCCAATTGGAAATGGTGGTAACATCTCTGTGATAACAGATTTAAGAAGAAATCAAAACAAAAAGTTTTAATTCTGACCAGAGAAGAATGGAGTGAGAACATGGCAGAAGAAGAACTCTGCAGACACCAAGGTCAGTGAAGAAGGAGGGGAAGGAAGTGGTCCAGGCACCGAGGCCCAGGTTCCTCTGCAGGCCATGGTGAAGCAGCTGTGCCCCTGCAGCCCATGGAGGTCCATTGGGATGCATACATCCACCTGCAGCCCATGAAGGAGCCCCACACCGGAGGAGGTGGATGCTTAGAGGAGGCTGTGAGCCCATAAGAGACCCATGAAGGGAGGGGCCCTGCTCCCATGCTGAAGAAGCCTGTCCTTAAAAGATTGCACCTTGTGGAAGAGTGACCCATGCTGCAGCAGTTTGAGGGGTACTGTTGCCCATGGGATTGTAGCTGTTGCTCATGAGATGAGTTCACATTGGAGAAGTTCATGGAGAACCGTCTCCTGTGGGAGGGACCCTACGGTGCAGCAGGGGAAGGACTCCTCTTCTTGAGCAGTGGGAGAAGCCTTGGGTGATAAAATGACCATAACCCCCATTCCCTGTTTCCTTGCACCACTGGGGTAGGAGGTAGAGCTGGGAGGAGGGAGGGGTGGGAGGAAGGTACTTCTGAGGGTCTTATTTTTACCTCTGGTTATCCTGCTCTGATTTTGTTAGTAATAAATTCACTTCAGATCTCTAAGTTGAGCCTGGTTTGCCCATGATGGTATTTGATGAGTGATCTCTCCTGGTCCTTACCTCAACCTGTGAACTCTTCAATAAATTTTCTCTCCTCTGTCCTGCTGCAGAGGAGAGTGAGTGACTGGCTTTTGTGGGTGCTTGGCATCCGGCCAGTGTCAGCCCATGACACTGACAAGCTCTATGTGGATCTCTGCACGACACTTCCAAGCAGTGCCTGCTAAGTTGCATATCTGTCGCCACGAAAGAGGTGTGGAGAGGGAATGCATCATGAGAGTCAGGAAAGGCCTCAGTTCCAGCTCTGAGCAGTCCATTTATCGTGCACCTTACAAATTTTCCCCACTAAAAAGAATGAATAATTTATTGAAGCACTGAATGCAAAAGCTGGTGCCAAATCAGTCAGTGCCAACTCAGGGGCTTTAGGTAGCCTGAGTCCTCCCCAAAGCATGGGACACTGTGAGGACCTATAGACTAATCATTCTCTGTTTTCCTGGGAGGTGAGCTAAAGGAGGTGAGCTTCTACCCCACAGTCCTACCACTGGCCAGGAGTATGCTTTGTCTTGGACCTGTATGCAATGTTTGCCACAATTTGACCTCTATGCATTGAGAGATTTATTAAATGATTATGAGGATTATTTCCTTCCTTCCAGGATTTTTTTTTTTAAATTCTCCTAAGAAATGTTTAACTCCAGATTAATTGCAAGGGGGAAGAAAGAGGAACAAGAAGTCCATTTTTATTCTCCTTGAATTAGAAACATGAATTTTCTTCCCCTCCTACTGATTCACCACTCAGCATTCAGCTAAGATGATCACCGAAAAAGCAAATGAACAGTGATGTTTCTTAGGGTATGAAATACTTTACGATTAAATAAGGTGCTGAAGACTATTGTACCAATCACCAGTGATTGGTAGCTTTCTGCTAAGCTGCAAATGAATTCAGCACAGGACAGCATTCCAAATTGCTTTTACAAGGTTTCCTTTATTATTTTTATTTGGTTATGCTCTGACTCTCATCCAGAATTGTACTTAATGCCCTCATCTGAAGTTGTTGAAATGGCACCCCATGGCATAGTGTGACAGTGAAAGGATATTGCCTTTGGAAGCTGCTAATGGTGCATGAAAAGAAAACAGCAGAAAACAGGAGAGTAGTTGTTACAAAATCATAAGAACAAAAATCTTTACATTTTTAGCTCATCACCTTCCCATTGTCAGAGGATCGAGAATGGGGAGAACATAGTTTGCAGCTAATGAGGATTTATGGGTTACAAGACAAAGCTACAAGTAATGAAAACATAGTGCATTATATGAAACAAAATTAGTTAATATTTTCCACTTTTTACTTGCCCCTCAAACTTAATGTTTGCCATATAACATTATCCACAAAGTATCATTATTCCCTAGGATGGGAGAGATGGATGAATAAAGTACACAAAATGAGTAGAAAGGGTTGTAAAGGTCAGGCCAATCAACAAAAGCCTCAGTCCTGATTACTCTGACTTAGACAAATACCTCAGTAACTCCCAAGGACAAGGTGACACAGAATTAACAGAAGCTCTCTACTTCAATTTTTTTAAGCTTAGGAGTACAAAACAAAGCTGGGAGGGCCTAATTCCTCAGTGACTTTACCCTAGACTTGCCTGCAAAATACTCCAGCAGGAGTACTGCAAGGGAAAAGCAATAATGACTTGTCCAGTGCCAACCAGCAAGCTGTGAGCATATCTATGTTTTAAGAAACCTGTTTGTCCTAATTCCGCCAAAGTGGTATGTTTTCCTCTCTGTCAAATACACTTGTACAGGTAAAAACAAAGAAAAAACAGAAGTGACAATAATAGTGGGTCATTAATTTAGTAACTCCCTACTCACAGGAGATTTTCCTTCATTTTTAGATTATTCCTAATGGAATTTTTCCTATTATTCCTAATTGGAATTCCTATTATTCCTAATTGGAAATTATATAACTCTTTAAATTTTGAGTAACTTTAGTCATGGGTTTGTCTTTGCCAGGATGGGGACTGGTGGGGGTGGGGAGGAAATGGAGATTTATCTTCAAAAGACTGTTTACTGAGCGTTTGAGTTTCGCTGAGTGAGACCTGATAAGGCTCAATCCTAGGAAGAAGATTCCTAGACTCTGAGAGTTTAACATCTACATGTTGGGAGTAGCCAGAAGACACCGGGGAGATAACCCAACCTTAAGAGACATTAACTCCTGGTGTGGTTGGAGACACCTGATCTGGGAAAAGATTGATAAGAGAACCAAAGAATGAGGACCAAATTTGCATTGAATAGTAAGAAATCAATAACTGATAGGAGATCAAAAACTAAATTGTGAGATGTAGAACCAATGAATGAGAATTTATTTGTATTTTTTAATGTATAAATATGTGAAAAGTCTGGTAAAAAAGCATATGTGGATGGAATTATTTCCATGGCACATCCTGACCAGAATAAAAAAATGCCTGATTCTCTAACACTTAATGGAATAGTGTTGGAGGGTTTTTTCTTCTTCCTGAATTTCAATGATATTATGGCTATCATAGACTTTGGCACCTGCTTCTGCATCCCACAGACCATAATAATAATAAGACACTAGCTAAACCCTTTTGTGTTCCCTACCAGTCTACCAATCTACTCTCTGTTGGAAAAACAAGGAGATACTGACTTCTTGGTCACAGAATAGTAATATCAAATTTGTGTGGAAAATCATGCTGTGAAAAGTCAGTATCCACAAAGGAGACAGAGGAGTCCTGCAACTTTATTCGGAGTCTATTAAGCCTGCATATTTTTCTCTAAATTTCAGAAGTTCATACTGTGCTCAGCTCCGCAACAATCTAGAGTGGTTTGATGTTCATAAAGACCCTCATACCCATTCTTCCAGAACCTGATTGGTCCTTCCAGATCAAGTAATTTTTGAAGACATTAACACCCATTTCTCCTAACAAAGTGAAGTCTTTCTGTCTGAAGTTAACCACGGTCTACCTTGCAGTATATTTAACTACAAAGAAAAGCACTACATTTTTTTAATATGACCTTTGCTTAAATGACTTACTACCATAAAATTTGCCATTTTTTCTTTCCCTCTCTAAACAGCAAAATGATAAAATAACAATAATTAGAAGCAAAAAATGTTGCCACAGCAGACAGTTGCATTTACTGATTTCCCAGTAGAAATTAATTCAAAACAATTTACATTCTACAAATAATTCATGTTTTCATATCATGAGTACGCTGCATGTCATACGCTGGGATACCTGCAATTTTTTTAGTTTATTGGTTTAAAATTTTAATTCAGGAAGTCATTATCATGTTATTTTGTGCTTCTATTCCACTCTGCTAATGTAATAGTCTTCCACTGATTATATTCAATTAAAATGTATTCAATTCTACCATTCCTAATTTTCTAGCTTTTAATTTAATTCCTGTAGGCTTCAATTTTACTTATGTACTATTCACTCACCTTGTTCACTGATTCTGCTCTCAGAAATAAGAAAAGGCTACTCCATAAAGAATGCATAACAGAGTTTCACTCCACTTAAACTAGTTCCACATAAACATCACTCCTTTTGTTTCGGACCAGTGATTTCCATAACCCCTATGAGCACAGCCAGGCCCCATTGTTTCATTTTCTAACAGTCATTCTTCTTTCATGTAGACACTGAACATCCTTGCCCACTAGTCCACCCCATTTTCCTTTGACAGGCCCTTCCTACAACAGCCTAGGGTCCCACAAGTGTCTGCTTGCTCGGTTCCTACTGAGCACTGCTACCATGCAAGTTCTTGCAAAACCCCCTAAGTCACTGATGTGTTCAGAGCTGGGCTTTACAGCAGAGAACAGGAAAATGCTTCACTTCTTGTAGGATCAGTGACATGACACGGAAAGAGACCTTGTTCCAGTCACTGGAGGTTTGACGTCTCAAGACAGACAGCACAAGGAAATAAGTGACCCATGGAAAGGTAAAAGATGGTAATTCAGGCCTTCTTCTGGATTTTTACAACTTTGTATAACCACAAGCTTGGGCATGGTTTACCAGGAGGATCCACAACTGTTTCTGAATCTCTGCTGCCAAAAGCAGGTTTCATAAACTGTACAACATATAAGCATTGGTCTCTTACAAATGTAATACAAGTGTTATCTGAAAAAAAATCAAACAAACCAACAAAAGAGAAGAAAAGTCAACTTTTACAGGTATTGACATTTTGCCTATATTTTTAAGCTCTTACAGATTGACAAGTTCTGACTGACCTGTGTTCAGCGGTATTTTTCCTAAGTAGGAAAAATTTAGCTTGTAACCTCCAAAATGAATGGGCCATTTCAAGTTGCCCCTTCATTATTCCAAGTTAAATGACTTGCATTTATCAACCCAAAGTATCCTATGCCATTGTGTTAGGTCCTGTTGTCTCTTTCTGGATTTCATTATGACTCTTGACTGGCGTGAGCAACTATAAATTCTTCCACCTGAAAGTTTATTTTCCTTTTTTCAAGTGTCAGGCAGTACTTCCCCAACTTTTTCTCCTATACTGAAAAAACCTAAAATTTTTCCTTATTTCTATTAAGAGGAATCCTTTTTATAGGTGTCTTACAGACAGAGAAATTTCTGTCTATTAAACACTGTCTTTAATTTTTTTATGAGCAAAGACATTTCAAAGAGTGAATATAAATAAAATCAGGAGAAAAATTTGTTAGAAAACAATTTCCAGTCACCTGAAATGACTAAATTTATGGTAAATATCTTGTGAAAGCATGTTGCAAAAATTGCTGTATATCAATCAGACACACAACTCAGTTAAAAAAAAACAAGATAGGTATAAATGTATGCCCAAATTTGTAATCCTGCTGCACAAGTTCCCCATGGTCCCAGGTGTTCAAGTTGTGCTAGACTCAATCTTTATGTATCCTCAGATTGCAATGAACTTGACTTTCCTTTTCCATGTATATGCATAAGCTGTTATTAAAAGATCAAAGGTTTATTGAAATCTAACTGGCCAAACAGATATTATGACCAACTTTCTGTAGTCAGTGACATGGGGACAGGCAACTTGCTCAGTAACACACTTGACTTGCTTCAGAAACCATTTATACATAAATGACCATAGGTGAGGGATTTGTTAAGAAGAGTTTAGACTCGCCATACACTGGGCTTCATAGGAGCAACAGCAGCTTGTGCTTGGATCAGATCAAATGTCTCCAACAAGGGTCAGTGACATGAAAGCCTGTGTCATGGTCCCTCCACAAATGGTAAGAGTTTTCCAGCTAGGATGGCCAATACAAGCAAAAACTGCCAGCAAAAGAGTAACTTTTTTCTTTCTGTGCAGTGATACAGCTATGTCCTTCTTGAACCCAGAATCAGAGGGTTTGATAAAGAGGGTTTTTTTCTGTAGTTGGCAGTAATGATATTTCCATTAAAATTTAATGCCAGCAACACTTCATTTTGAATCTTGGAATGATGTTGAAGTCTTTAATCACTCTGCAAGGAAACAGTACAAGGAACCTCAAGGCATAGTGTCCTAAATAACTTGAACACAGGAAAGCAAAGGGTTTTTTTAAGTTTCAAGCCACAGTGAGGTTGAGCTAAGATTTTGTGTGCCAAGTTTCAGCCTAAAGGGAGGGTGGTTTTGTCTACAGTATAAGCCCTGGAGAATAGGAAGCATTCTAAAGGAAGCATCAAATAGCATTTTACTGCTGTATGGTAGAGCAAGTGTCTAGGTTACAACAAAATCACTCAATAGGATAATTTCTTATGTTAGTATTTGAATTAAAATAAAGAATACTTGCCTTCATCTTACACTCTACAATTCTCTCTTCGAATCACACACACATATATAATGTACAAAGTAAAGAGAAAATAGGGTCACAAATCCTAGCAGACTTGAAATCATGACTCAGAAGCTTTGCGAGAAATACGGCAAATAAAACCAGAATTAGTGATTTCATAAACATTTATTTGGAGGCAATATTAACAGGTCCATAAAGTATTTCTGGGCCATAAAGAATAAATAACACCTTTTATTAATGTAATGGTTAAAAAATGTCGTTCACCACACATTTGCAATACTCTAGTTTAATGCATTATTAAACAGCATCCCAGAATGGATTAACACTGAACAGGAACTCCAGATGTAGAGATGTTATCATGTGGTTTTATCAGCAGCAACATGGTTAATGCTAGCCCAATCCTGATCCCAGTGTAGACAGGGCCTTTGGTTTGCTCTGTTTGGTTTTTGGATGAATAATAACACTTACGCAAGCTTCACGCTGGGCTTGGTGCTTTGATCAAAGCATTTTCCAGTGGGCACAAAATCTGCCTCTAATGTTTGCACCTTAGCTTTCATTTTAAAGTAAATCACTGAGGTGAGACCCTGCCAATTTAGGCTTGCATACCACTTTCTCCAGCCAAATGGTTGTACAGATTGTCCCCTGCAGGGTCTTCCACCAAGAGAAAAACAGGTCTTCTCCCACCCATGCCAACAAATGGTCCAGGAGCCTGCTCTGCACATCCTCACTGGTTTCCCCCAAGCGGCATCTCTGTTCAGCCCAAATGCAACTGTGGGGGAATCCGTGGTTACTGCCAGCATATTTTAGGAGCTAAGGTGTGCCAGCCCGCTTCTGACAGTAGAAAAGCTCCCAAGGAGACATAGAGCTTTCTTCATTGCCCTTCTTCTCCACACAGTCATGTTACTCTTGGGTGAAAAATTAGGCCATGCTCAGCAGGTTTCTTGAGAAAGATGAGCAATATAGCACAGATCAGCACTGGCTGAAAATGAAGTAAAGGCCTTTTCTGCTCTCTTAAGTTGAAGGTGATCTTCCTGCTGGAGCGCAGGTAAGATGTGTTTATGAAAAGGAAGTGCTGATGCAATTCTGGAGGATCAGGCAGATCCCTGAAGGGTTCTTGCATTGTCTCAGATCCCCATGGCTCCCAGATGCTTACCAAATCAGCAGCCTTTCACTTGAGCAGTAGCACTCCAGCCTAATTGATATCTGCCTCCTCAGTGTGAAAATTTTTGTTATACGCAATCGTGTCTCCCTCTAGTGACTAAATGTATTTTTGGAAGCCATGCCCCAACATAATTTTTAAAGAGTCTGTAAAGTATGTATCTACCTATGATTTGTAGATTCAGCTCTCTTATCCTTTGTTCCTAATTATGCACCAAGGTGTGAATTGGATTTTGCTTAAAACTGTCCAAATTTTAAGAGAGTTATGGTACTCAGCAGGCATTGTGTCTCTATTTGAACAAAAAAGGCAGTATCTGACCAGTAGGAATGATAGATACTAATTAACATTCATGCTATTTATTTTGTACTGGCGGCTAATCTTTGTCCAAATATTTAAATCCAGACAGTGGTATTTAACAGCAACTCTACTAAATTTATCACTTGTGCTTACTACGGATATAAGTATTGCGCTTTCTTATTTGGCAAGTTAGAAGACATCTACTCATCCTCACCGATAAAACAGCAGCCTGAATTTGGTTTAAAAGGCATAGAAAAAAAAAGGAAAACCATGTCCAAAGTTTAATCAGCTAAAGATAAGAGTGGAGATGAGATGAACAGAGAAGACACTGAAAGCTTGAAGCTTCACAAAAGGACTGCTATTCTGGTTTCTTCTCAGCTTAGTCCACGATCAATAATACACTTTACACTGATAACAAAAAGCAACAACAGAGAAAGTGACAGATAGGGAGGATGTTCTTTAGAACAGTAAAATCTTTTTTATCTTTAACCCTAGTATTATGAGGCATATATGTATGTACACATCAACAAATGGAATTGAAGCATAAAGTTTAAGAGTGACCAAAGGTTACTGCCATGGCATTTACAAAAGATAAGCACTAGGGAGCAAGGCAAGGCAACACAAAATCTCATGGATGGCATATTGCATTCCTCTCACAGAAACAGACGGAAATAGTAAAGAAAAATGGCAACACACTGGAGGTATACTGAAAAAGCATTGCAAAACAATTTTTGAAACTCTGTTGGAAGCTGCTAACAGCACCAACATAGGAAAAGTAAACTTCAGATTCACATTTCCACTCAAAAGTTTAAAGTAAATATTATTGTAATAAATATAATTGAAAAAATATAGTTGAAATTAATATCTTTCTTTTTTATATTGAATTAATTTCCCACACATAAAATCAATTTAACTTTACAACAGGCATCGCTTTTGTTCTCATCTTAGTGGCACTGAGCTTGCCCAAGTCTACATATAACAGTACTTTGGGAACACTCAGAATTCAACTATTTCGGTATTTCTCCTGACTAGGAAAACAGGGGCTGGTTATGCACCTGCCAACATGTTTGGCCTCAAATCTTCAGGGTCCCATGAAGTAGAAGCAAGAAACCTCTCTGCCAAGTTTAATCATGATCTGAGTTTTTTGTTATTCTGCTTGATCCTCTAGGTCTTTCACATAAAAGAGGAAAAGACAATGTTATTTAAAATCTACAGAAACTGATAAAGTTTGTAAGTGGGAGTAATGCCCAGGGCTAGAAATCAAGCCTGTGAGGATCTTTGCATTATTCTTACCTAATTTCAAAAAAGTGTCATACTAGTATTTTATTTGGCCTGAAATTTCTTAGTTTTTAATACCAGTAAAAATTATAATATAACTATAAAAGGTAGAGAAGAGCCCTTAAAATTTTCCTTAAAACTCACTGTGTCCCTAGTCTGGTTTCAAGTTTTGGTTTTCCTTCTTGGTCAGCTGCAGTTGAGCTTCTTAGCTCTATTTTGGTCCTGTTACAAAGTAATATCTAAACTTAAGTACATGACCCTCATCTCAGGATGTTTGTAGCTTCTTTTATCATAGAATCATAGAACCTTAAAATATGCTGATTTGGACGGGACCCATCAGGTCGTCGAGTTCACCTCCTGGCTGTAGTGTAAATATGTGAAACAGTAGATGTTTGAGGTTTTTAGCTCTGAAGGAAACCATTTGTGCTGGTTTGGACACAAACCCAGGAGTAAACAACCCGAAAGGGGTGTCTCTCTCTCTCCTGCCTGCCAGGCAAGCAGGCCTCCGGCAGCCCCTCCTCCATGGGTTTGGGAAAATAATTTTTCAAATGGAAGTGAAAAAAACTATTTATTTAACAGAGTCTCCCACTGTCACAGGGCAAAAAAGGATATTGAAACCCCCTCCCTCATCCCCTAAAAGAGGACTATGGATTTTAGAGTGCTTTCTGTAGGTAAAACCTGCAGTCCTACACTGGGCCGGGCCCGGCAGGGTCCAACAGTCCTCCTTGGAGAGTCCCACCAAGCAGGTCCTGGAGATGACAGCTGGTCTTGGACGAGGAAGCAAGCCAAAAACAGTCCAAAAAGGAACAGAAGCCGCTGAGGCAGATCACAGTCCCTTCTCCGCTGAAAGTCAAAGAAGCTAGAGAGTAAAACTCTTCTAACTAACAAAAGTTGTCAGATTGGTAGAGAAAAGAATGTAAACATTCTGGTTGCAAGGTCAAGCTAGCTGCTTTGAAGAGTTCTCTTGGCTTCTCTCTCTCCCCTTTGTAATTTAAACGTACACTAAAGATCAAGCAGGCAATAGGGAATACAGTATTGTCATAGAATCACCCCAATCACTCACCATTATTTTATAATACTTTCTTTTCAATCATCTACATTCCCCAATTTAATTTTGCAGCTTCGGTCACTGGCTAGAGGAATAGTATGTCCATACCAGAAAAAAAACAGAGAAGGCTAAAGAAATACCACCCAAGTTTAAACTATTCAAATACTACAGCCCCTGCTGCCAAAATCCAACAAATGTTGCAATGCTCTTGTCAGTAAAGTGCACCCCAGCTCTGCCTGCTACTGTTCTTCTACCTGCCTATAGGTGGCACTAGTCACGTTTGTAACACCTGAGTCCATGTCTGCCAATATCTCTGCAGACCTCAGCTGTAGCTTCCACCCTGGTTTCTTCCTTGCTGTCAGTGGACGTGTTAATCACCAAATTTAAATACATGCAGAAGTAACTTCAGATAAGCTAAGCATGAAACACTGCTCTTCTATCTGCCACTTCACACATCACTACCTGAGCATACAGCTGTGTGAGCTAGTCCTCAAATGTTAAGGCCAAATAGTAGCAAATACCAGTCTGAAGCATACTTCTCAGGAAATGTGGCTTTAAAAATGTTAGGGTGTACTTAACATTGTTCTTCTGGGCCTGCCTCTGCCAACGAGAAACAGCAAACTTGAGGTCCTGACGAAAGCAGAATCAACCCATTTCAACAAAGTACACCCAAAATCTGACAAAGTGCGGCATTGACTATATTTCTGCCACAGACCTCTTCAGATTTTAAGCACTAAGCTAAGTCACAAACGTTTTTTCCTGTCCCACAAGTTTCAGAATTTTGGTAAAAAGCCAAAACCCTGGAAAATAATGCTGTTCAAGAAGACAAATGAGTAGAAATCTCTAAGATTAGATCGTTAAAATATTTAATGTAAATAATGTTATCTCTTGTTTTGCTCTTGCTAATTGTTCACACTTTAAACTATAAATTAACTAAAATAATGTGATAAAATAATTGTGTTCAATTATAAAACAGTAAAATATTTTTCTCAAAACTATCAAAAGGGAACATTTCAATAAGAGATTTATTCCCCCAGAATTGTTTCAAGTTAGATCGGAGTAATAAGAACTGATCTTTCTTACAGGTTTTATTGTTTTTTTCAATGTACCTACATTTTCCAGAAGAGAAAACAAATAATTAAAATTATAATATAGGACTTATTTTGTGTCCTACTTCCTTTTCTCATGATCTGCCTATTTTCGCCTTTAATTTTCTTTTTTTTTTTTTAATTTTTCTTTAATTCTGAAAGTCAAAATGTTGGAGAACAGATATATAATTAGATACCTCCTTCCATCCCTCTCCTCTCCAAACACTGGTGTTTGTCCAGGCCTTACTACATCCAGAAAGAACTACAAGGAAGACTTTATTCCAGACACATGCAAAACTTCTCCAAACAGCCCAGGAACTACCTCAACTTGCTCTGTCCACCCTTAAGTCCAGCACATGAGAAAATGCAGAGAAGAGGTGGATCAGTTTTATTATATCTATCAAGGGAAGGACTCATTTACCTATCTTTATATATCTAAAATGAAGATGAGCGGTTGAAAGCACCCATATAGCGTGTCTCAATGCTCATTGGAGAGTGATGGTCCATCTCAGCCTAAAGTAGTTTCTGTGTGTTAAATTGCCCTCCAGAAGTGTGAGCACCTACTAAAGCAGCCAACGGAACAAGCTTATACTCAGCACGTCACATTTATCTGAGGGTAAAAACCCTGCATATGTACCCTGAATGAAAAGGCTGCTTTTGGGATACAGTGCACACAAAGGTAGCTGTGTTTCTCCTTTCCCTCTATCCTCACCAGGCAGTTGCCGTTTGCATTGTTCAGGTTTTAAACCTTGGTCCATCTTCACATCACTGTTTGTTGCATCCTGTGGTGCCATGCCCTTTACTCTTCTCCATAGCCACCAGAGTAAAGATAAACATGTACTGGAATTGCCAGGCTTTTCTTTGTAGGCCAAGAAATATTCTAAATATCTATAACACTATATATACTATACCCTAACACATTCACAAATTATAAAGAATTATAATTCACAAAGGCTAAAGAATTATAATTCATTCCTGTTGTGACATTAATTCACTTTTCAGTTGGTTTATTTAAATGATTAGTTATTGCCTAACTTACTTTTCTCATTAAAAAAAAAGGTGTTTTAACACATTTCAGCTCTGTTAAACTACCTTTTACACATGAATTAATGTGAATTTTATTGCTGTATTTTCCCAACTTATTAAAAGGATGGTACTTCAGAAATAAAACTGCAGGATGGATTTATTATTTACAGTTCTAATCCCAGCCTTCACATCTACTTAATATGGGTAAATTGTTTAGTTTTCCAATGTAGTCCAACCGCATGACTGGAATCAAACTTGTAATTGCCTCTTTGGGATTTAAAACTATTAGAGTTGTGCTTTTATGTTCTCTTTTGTTTTGCTCGAATCACTTTCTCAGGTCTATGAAGGACAGCTGGCACAATAAAAGTTTGATCAATGCATAAACAATACAATGTGTATTTCTTCTAGCTATGTAAAACCAAGGTGAAAAATATTAATCCATGAAAATGGTCTTTTTCAGCTACTTATTCTTGGAATTAAAATCAGTTTCAGTCTTGAGGTATGTGGTTTGGCCTGGGAATTCCCAGTCTGGGTTTTTCAACAGTTTCTTGTAATTTGACATACTAAAATGAACGATATCCTGATGTAAATTTTCAGTTGCCAGGGCAGATTTTTTTTTTCTCATACTGTGATACTTGAATAAAATTATCCTAGTAATACATGAATTAGCATTAGGAAAAGCCTATACAAGCAGTCTTTATTTCCTTACCGATTTTGTCTCCTTTCATGTGCCATTGACATTGATGCTATTGGATCACATTCTCATACCCTTTAGGCCTGAGAGACATGCTTTGGACATACAAGAAATCACCAAAAGCCTGCAAAGAAATTGAGAATTTAAACCATTCAGTTTTGGCAACATGAACTGGTCTTCAAGTTCTAGAGTACATGAACCTGGTAGATAATTAATTCTTGTTCCCTCAAATTGATTTAGTAGTCTTCTCCAGCTAAAGCCTGGCTCTTCCAGAATTGGTGGTGGTTCTGAAGGTGTTCTTCAATATGAACCAAGAATTCAGACTCTGGCCTTCAGATAACATTTAGGACACTCTACCTATCAAAAGTAAAAGAAAGTAGAAAACAGGGAACATGTCAGTACATACTTTTTGATGAAAGATTTTCTAAATAATGATGTATAAGAATACTGTAAGTATACTAATATAAAATGGCGGACCTAGCTTAAACATGGTGATGCCAGAGGTCATGTTTTTCAGGAATTTTTACAATATTTGGTGCTTGTCTCTGAAAGTTCAGTTTCAGAGTTTAAATTATTATATTAGCCTCAGAAGCAAGACCCCAAATAAAATGAACAATAATTGTGAATACATTTTGAAGCCACTGTTAGCAATTCAGACCCTGGATTCCTACATTCTGTTCATGTTATATATAGTACATCCCATAGCCCTGTGTTGTTCCAGAACATGATTGACTTTGTCAGACAGGCAAACTGTCCATACACCGTAGCAGAAAGCCTCTCACACCCGCTCTAATGTATTAAGGAATGAGCCCACCCTTATAGGAGTGAGTGGACTTCTTACATTGACTACCCAGTAGGTTTGCTCCAACTTCAGGTACAAGACAGAGTTTGTCTGTGGGAGTATGCATAAAGATGGAGTCTCTAGTAGCTATAAGATATCTCTCCTACACACTCTTTGTATATGTATTATAAATATGTTTATTGGAACAGAACTTGCATCAAAACAAATGTGGTTTGACTGAAATCTACTGCTATAGTAGATTTGCCTTGTCTCAGAAGAGTGAAGGCTGTCATACTATCCAGAACCACACAAGACTCAAATCTCTTCTTTCTGTCTTAATTAACTTAATTACAACATTCTTAATTCTGGAGCTTATATGCATATTAATAAATCCAAGACTCACATCCTGTTAGTGTCTTTAAATAAATAGTTAATATCCACAGAAATGTCAAGCCTTACTCACTGTACCTTTAGCAACACAATGAAGATATTTTGCATTTTTGAACATAGTCATATAATAGTTAATACTCACTAGAATGATTTTACATCTATCTTGTACATTGTCGTCAAAAAAAGTGTAGCAAGAACATATTCACAAGTGCAATATGTCCCATCTTTTTTCTAGAACAAAGGATATATACAAGGTAAGAACAATGGTCATTCAAGGGAAAACGCCATTAACCAAAGCCACTAAACTAAGAGAAAGTCTGCAGAATGTTCTGAGATATTAACTTTATATATATATATGTTAAACAGACAACTTTTTATTTGCTAGTCCAACAGACATTTCTGACAATTCTTCCACACTATATACTGCATGGAACTCTTCTTCTAGATTGTTTCTTTACTTAAGCCTCTCAATGTGTTCATATAACTCTGGAAGACCTGACTCTACTGTCATTAGTAGTAATCTTCCTGAAATACCTCAATGATTGAAGAAGTCATTCTGGCATTATTTGGGATATCTCAAAGAGTTTTCCAAAACCACCTCATTTTTAAACTTTAATTGCAGAACATCATGTTCAGATGGCTTTAGGCATGGCTTCTTCTGTTCTCGACTGACTCAGATCAGCCAACTTGAAACATTAAATACCCTAGATTGCTTATCCCTTTCTAGTATTTTGGCCGTAATAGTCCTCACCCATTTTTGAAAATATATGAGGGGTCTTCTTGCAACATTTACTACTACAGAGAAAGAAAACCCACCATGACTTACTAGTAAAGCCTCTCCCTTCTTGAAAATCAATGGGCATTCAGGTCCTATATTCATGCTGGTCCTGAGAATGTTAATGTTAAGAAATGTTAAGAATGTTAAGAAAAACATCCCGGTCTGACCACAGGCAGACACTTTAGCAGTCACATTCCCTATGCCAGACACTTTCACTGCTGGGACTGAAACACCTTCACAGTAGGTGGCTGCAGTGAGACAATGAGTGCATTGCTTTATACATCCCAATCAGGCAGTCAGACCAGATTTCCTTACCAGTTTGACCAAAGGTTTTCCACAGCACAGTCTCAGATGTCCATAAAGCAATTTATTCACGGCACAGTAATAGAAGAAACAGCTCAAGCTGGTGCCTCCGAGAAAAACTCCCAACAAAGGAACCCCCTCACAATCTACATATGGGCAAGTCTCACTCAAGTCTTTGGCTCCTGCTATGTCTCTCAGTGTCCATTCACCTATCTGGCCACTAGTCTTTGCACCCTTTGTTATGCAAAAGATTGGCAGTTCATGGCCACTTGTCTCTCTGGGTTCTCATCCAGAGCTCAATCTGCATCTTGAACTGCAGCTTACAAACCAAGCTGCCTGCACCAGCTGTATTGCTCAACAGAAAGTTGGACTTGGGATGTTGAAAGTGCAGGTCCATGCCATGAATTCTTCTCTATCAGACCTATCTCAAGAAGAGGTTTTCTGCACCCTCCCAATAACTGCCCATTCCCACTGCTTCCCTGTCAAAGGCAAAAGTCTCTCCATTGTGACAATACTTGTGTGTCTATATTTAAGACTAGTTTTTAAAATTTCCTTTTAAATAATTATTTCACATAAATTAAAGGATAGTTCTACTACAGTGAAGAGCTGGAGCCAAGATAGAAAGGAAATTTCCTAAAATGATTTTTCCATCGAATGTTTTATAAAGTCTTGTAGTGTTCAATAACCAGAAATGTGGGCTTTTGTCACGCTCAGCCCTCTCATACCACCATCACATCCCAGCATGGGAGGATAGGAGCTATAGAATGATATGCTTTTGTCACTTCGGCATATCTCATCCTCTCTATGAAAATATGTTTATCCCATCTAGCTCTTGCTATCAGTCTGAGACTTGATTTGTCAAGGTTTAGACCAGTTCAAACATTTGCAAAATAGTTCCCTAGTTTTGACTGTAGAGATTATGATGTGAAAAACTTCAGCAATAGAACTTCAGATACAGCTGCAAGTTGGATGGTGTGTCTGTGAAGCTTCTAACACAACATGCGTGTAGGATGGCTGCACTACATTTCAAATTGTGCTATTTCAAACTAAATTACTTTCACAGCACAATAATTGTTAACTGTGAATATTTGCAAGTACTACAGGAGTACACATAGAAGACAGACTAATGGAAGGATTGTTAATCTATTTTACCAGTGGTGTATAATGGTTCTTTAGCACTTCTCTCTCTGAATAAAGAGGCATGAGGGAAAGATGTACTATATGTCCTTCTATCATTATTGAAATTAGATATTTTGTATAAAGACCTACAGCATCATTTGTCATGCTCCACTCTCTGAAACTGCTGCTTTAATCAAGTGTAATACAGGAAACAAGATGTACAAAGCTGGAAGAAAGATAGCATGTTCAACCATACTTGACTTAGTATGTCTTGAATCTCACAAGAAGGCCAGAGTGGCAGGTTCTGGAGGCTGAAAGTCAAATACTTAGCCATGATAAATGCTATATAGTGGTTCATGCTCCATATATCTTCCCATCTAAACCACTGCAAAGCTTTTCTCATTCACAGCCATCATCAAAACAGCAGAGGACAGCTGAACCTCCATTCTTGTACTGATCTAAACATCTGTACTGAAGCAACCACCAAAGAAGATCTTTAAAGTCCATGGTAAATATAATTATCTCGTTTTTTGGCCAGATCTTCCACTAACTGGAAATTCAGCTCCCACAGGATGCCAAAAGACCACCAGAAAACCTCTTGTCCACTCAGATGGTTGTATGATCTGGATGAAGTTGCAGAACTTGTGTTAGTAAGCCTCCTTTTGCCACTACCAGTATTTCTGGACCCCTTAAGATTTTTATCCCCTGTACATGGTACACATACATAAGAGATGTGACTCTGGCATGCTCAGCCATGACAGGCATGTTCATGACCCAGAGGGAAAGCAGACTTCAGCCTGAACTCCTTGAAATGACAACTCCTTCCCTTTATTTTGTCATGGTCTTTCCTTCCCTCAGAGACTCTGTATACTATGTCTCATCAGTAGATGATGGATGAGAAGAGAAACCAAAATGTTCTACTGCATATGCATGAGAACAAGACCTAATTAACAGAGAATGAGAAGTGGAAATTGGTTATGCAAGACCAATGTGAAACACAAGAGCTTTGATTTCTCTTCTCTGTGAGCTGTCTTCACATTCAAATACTTTGTGGTGCTGTGGAAAGAAAAGTTCTTGGGGTTGAAAGAAAATTTTACCTTTGCTGGAAGTCCCCTGGTTAAGTCTGCTGTTGCTGGGAAACTCTGTGCAGCCTTTCCTCAGGGCTGAACCCTCTAGTCTTCATCTTTAATTAACTTTCCCTTGACCCCTCCATAAGGCTTGCCACTGGAAGACTTCTCCACAGGGTGAGGAAGACATTTGCTTGTGTAAGACCTTTCAATAAATCTCTTTAGAAATGCTCAGGCTAAGAGAGCTACCAAGACCTACAGAGCACTCTGTCTTGGCTTCACTATAACAGGGTTTTCTGCAGAATACTCCAGAGGGGCTTCCAATTAACATAATTTCAATTTTGCCTCTTTTGTGTCTCTGACACTGCCTGGATTAAGGCCATTCTCAGTCATGAAGATTTTACACATGACAGAAGAAGAAAAAAGTGCTGGTTTAATAAGTCTTTTCACAGAGACCTCTTGCTCTCTGCAACTCAGCTAGGTACACACATGCAAGCAGCCTGTCCCTCAGCTAAAGGAGCATCATGTATTGGGCATAGACATGAAATATTCCCTGTCAAAAATTCAAGGAGGTTTTGTGGCATTGTTACTTCAGATCAGTTTCAGCTGGAAAAAGTTGTGGTTTTGCAAAAACTTATCACAGTACCTGCCTCAAGGCATCTTGCTGCAGAGCACCCACCACAAAGCTGAACTCCCAGATGTCTCCATGGTCAGCAATGGGAGATAGGTAGTGTCAGAGAAAGGCATAGTCCAGGACCCTGCCGCTAGTGCCCAGAACTGCGCTCTAAAAGAGTTTATCTCTCTCTTCAGTGATTATAGGTGGTACCTTGGAAGGTGAAACTCTATTTCGGCAGTTGCAGAAAGCTGGGCGGAAGCTTCACTGCAGCTTCACTTGGATAACTGCTTTTCCTAAGAATGTTTTGCATTTATCCTGGTTGACCACAATATTAGCCAAACACTGTGCAATAGGGTTTTCATCTTTTAGAAAGGAGGCTTTCTTCCATCTTACTGCTTTTAGTCATTGATTTCCTCCTGCTTCCTTCAGCCAGGAAGTCATATAATTTCCTGAGCTTTCCAGCACTGTGCCACAAAATGGGCAACACCTTCATAGCTGGAGTCAAAAGGAAAACCTCATCAGGCATGAAGTCACTCAACTGTGTGAGGAAATGATGTGTCTCATCCTCAGTCACTTGGGGTTAGCTGCACCCAGGATGCCATGGCCTGCAAACCATTAGTTGTTGGTGCATCAGACACCCATCCCCTGAAATCACCACGAGTCTTCAGGCAAAATTTCTCTGCTTTCTGGGATTATTTTGTTGGTAATGTGGTCTAATAGCCTTCCTTTTTTTAAGGTGGCCTCAGAAAATTTCCCTTGTCATCATTCAACATCAGAGAGTTTTTCCTCTGTGTCAGAGAAGGCCAGCTGTTGCCTTACTTTTCTAGGTCCAACTCACGTGCTCAAAGGTTTCCTGCAACAACAGCCCTGCCATGTGAAGCAAATCTTGGAATTTGTGTGTTATGAGGCAGCTCTCAGTGGAGAAATATTTAACTGGGAAGATGTGCCTCCAAATCATATAGTACTATATGAAGGTGTTTGCTGGGAGTATTTTTTCTGGCTCTGGCCACAGATTCTTTTGGCTTACCCTGCTACACTTTCCACAATTGACTTCATTTTCTCTCCAAAGCAAAATAAACTCATTCTTGTACAGACCCTCTTGACATGATTCCATCTTTCAAATGACTGGTTACATTGTCACTTTCTACTTATTTCCTGGTAAACGCTGCTACAACACTTTTAAAATTCTTCCTTCCCCTTTGCAACATGCTGCCCAACACAACAGCAGGCAAGAAAAATCTCCTAAAGTAATTGTTCTTCCAGGCTTATACTGTGCTTTTCAAGAAGCATCTTCACAGTTTAAATGTGAAGTAAACAAGTCTTGGCCATGTGAATACTAGGGGTTTGTCATGAATGTACCCTGGGGCCTGTGATCTGCTTCAGTGGTAATAGCACAGCTACATGTGGTGACTAAGCTCCCGATACCCAGGAAAAACAACAATAGTAATTTTTTTCTTCCATCTGAATATAATTTTGCTGTGTTGACATATATACTTTGAGTCCTTTCGCTGTGAGCTTCTTCTTGCACTAGAGCTGTTTCAAGTGCTGCTTAACACTTCCTTGTGGTGGGACTTCCCTTGTTTTCATAAAGTATTTTGTTTCTTTCCCAACAGCATCCTTCATGTTTCAGATTGCTGCCTCATCCCAGTTGTTTATGGACACTCTGTGATTTCTGCTGCTCTTGGTACCCAATAGTAATTGGTAGGTAGTCATTCAGTCCATGGTTTTCTGTTTCTTAGGGGAAATTGTTTTACAGCATTCACTTCATTTGTGGTTCCTGAAGTCCTTAATTTGCTATGAAGTGCTTTACATTCTGCTATAATCTAGCTTTAGTTTATTCTTCCTGAATTTTGACTGAGCCGTGGTATTCCCTCTTGTCTCAGTCACATATGTCTACACTGTCATGTATGTTTTCACCTCCCATCAACAGTCATGCATCATGCACCCTTTTCCCAGGAAATCTTGTGTGCTGATAATAGTCTGGCAGGTGTTTCCTACCAAATATTGTGGCTGCTCATCTCTTCTTCCAGTCCCACCTACCTTGCCCAGGATGGGCAGTTTATATTCAGAATATGCTGCAAGGTCCTGATAAATTATAGCCTATAGCACAGGGAGCCTATTTTTTTGCAATGACCAGTAAGTATTCAGACTGTCATTTTTTCCCTCTTTGTACCCACTTTAGAGGTTTGACTACTTTAAGTCATACCCTTTTCTTGGACACTGAGATTCCTTTGCATTTCACTCGTGGAAGTAGCTGCTGAAATATCTGAATTGTCGATAACAGAACCTTGGAAAGTGACCTATTTTTGCAGTTTCCAGTTTTGCCCATGTTTCCGGACACAAAAGTTCCTAGCTGTTAGGAAAATACCGTTTTACTTGACTCTGCTATGGAATGGATTCCACATGTATAAAGTTTTTTATGAAGTGAAACCATTTGTGTTAGGACAGCATGTCAAACACATAGAGAGATTCTGACCTTTCCTTTTGCATCTATAGTCAATCTGTAGTTCTGCAACAGCTGGGGTTGAAGAACTCTGTGTTTCATTAATAGAATCCAAATGGAAGCTGTCATTTGCTGTTCTTGTGTCTCACAAACACAGAATACTTTTTCCCAGCTATCTATTCAAAACAGAGTATCACAGGTTCTCCTTTGGCCCTATACAGCTAATTAGACCTAGGAAGCTAGCTACATTGTTATCCTTCTCTTTGCCATGTACTGTAGCCAAGAAGAGTGCTGTGTCATTGCTGCTGCTGGAGTCTCTTCAGCGGTGCTCTCCAACTGCAGGCACCAACTGCACTGTACACCCTGTACTTTTCTGTTTGCTTATGCATCATGCTTCTGCAAAATGATTTACTTTGTGGTTGGACGCAAACAGCCTTATCAAAATGCAACTCTTTTAGTAAAGAGTTGCTTTTTGCTTTACTCTTTTAGTAAAGGTGTAATAAAACATTTAGACCTCATGAAAAGAGCATGTTTTGCTATTTTCCACAGGGAAGTTTAGGGAGAGGGTGAGCAGCTTCTCAACTGTTGAGTCAGCATTTGGAGGGAGAGAGAAGTAAGATGTGCCAGTTTGGACACAAATCCAGGAGTAAACAACCCGAAAGGGCATCTCTTTCTCTCCTGACTGCCAGGCAAGTAGGCCTCCGGCAGCCCCTTCCCTCACAGGTTCAGGAAAATAATTTTTCAAATGAAAGTGAAAAAAACCTGTTTATTTAACGAACAGAGTCCCCTGCAGGCACAGGGCAGAAAAGGATATTGAAACCCCGTACCGTCTCCTAAAAGAGACTGATGGATTTTAGAGTTCTTTCTGTAGGTAAAACCTGCAGTCCTACACTGGGCCAGGCCAGGCCAGGCAGGGTCTGACAATCTCCCTTGGAGGATCTCGCCGAGCAGGTCCTGGAGATGACAGCTGGTCTTGAATGAAGAAGCAAGCCAAAAACAGTCCAAAAAGGAACAGAAGCCGCTGAGGCAGATCACAGTTCCTTCTCAGCTGAAAGCTGAAGAAGCAAGCGAGAAAAACTCTCTTTCTGATTCCTAACTGGCAAAACTGTCAGCAATGAGAGAGAAAGTATGTAAAGATTCTAATTGCGAGGTCAAACTAGCTGCTTTGAAGAGTTCCCTCAGCTTCTCTCTCCCCTTTTCAATTTAAAGGTACAGTAGAGATCAAGCAGCTGATGTGGAATACAATATTGTCATAAAATCACCCCGAGACATAAGGGTGAAAAGGATTTCCCTAAATGGTCAGAGCATTATTTTCTTTTGGCATCGTTTTGACGGTCGGAATTAGAAACAGTGTCAGAACACAAAGCTGCAAGTAAAGGCAAATGATGCTTCAATCTAGATTCAAAAGCAAATTCACAGCTGCCTGTAAAGTAAAACTAAGATCAGCTCAGTAGAGCCTGCATCTGCCTGCACTTCAGGCTGATTGGGTACTGAGCAATCCTTACCTGCCAGGAAGATAGCTGTGTGCATGTGGTGCTGAGTCCCCATAATATGCTGTCCCAACAGGCAGTGTGTCGTCCATGATGGTAAACACCTACGTAACACAGTGCTATAGTCCCAGACCAGAGCTGGCTCATATACATATATGCATCCGTGTTCAAAATCAGTCTCACCTGGGCTAGATTTCTAAAGATTGCCAAAGGGTGCAGATAGAGAAGTTGATGGGAATTGGGCATGGAAAACTATTTGCCTCTGTTTGTCCTGAATGTGTTTGAAAACCTGGTTATGTTTCAAATATAATGATGAATTTGGTGAAAGTAAGTTTGATTATTTGATCCTACAAATTGTTTGATTTTGGCCTGAGATTACATTCCTATGGGACAAATTTTATTTATGCTCATATTTTCTCCTAATTGTTTATGATGCAGTTGAGCATGATAGAATTTTTAAAAAAATATTCTTATTAAACAATGACTGTAAAACTTATATCTCCACCTGTAGTGGTAAAAAGATTCTTTTAAGTAGCATTCTTTACCCATATTGGTTCTTTCTTCATCAAATATTTCTTCACAAATTCCTTCTTACTAGTATTGGATTTCATAATTGAAAATAATAATATTTTAGAAATAGTATTAATAGAAAAAATATTTTCTCACTTTGTAATTGTTTTCAAATACTGATGGTATATTTTGGAATTTTTGTAGTAAATAGAGAATTAAAATTTACTGATTGGTAGGGGGAAAAGAATAATTTTGCTTGCAATCCCACATAGACATCATAATAATGAATTATCATACATTGGTGTAGGGATACAAAGAAAAAACAGGAGTTTCCTCATTTCATAGGGATGATTACATTTTGAATTATCTTATGTACATCTAATAGGACATGGGGACCTTGAGAGGTAATCAACATCTGCAAAGCTCAAAAAAATATTGGATTCCAGTTTGTAAGATATTCCTGTTGATTTGGGCCCAGTTCACATTTAGATTTTACAAACTAATGATGGTATACCAGAGGGGACAGAATTTGTGTCTGTACAGTGTATATTAGATTAAGCTCGTTCCTGGAACAATATAGAATTATACTTTATTGAAAGTATAACTACAGTTGTACCATAGTTCTAACAGCTACAGTTAAAATTCTAAGCTTAGTATAAAATGAAAAAGAAATTAAAAGAAGAAGCAAAATTACTTGCTATGATACTGCAGAGGCGCTAGAGAGAACTTGCACTTCACTGTGCTGTAAATGCATGCTGATGGCAAGTTATCAACGACAGTATGCATTTCAGTCTTCACAACAGTCGCACAAGTGTCAAGTGGCACCAAATGGCTGAAATCTGATCAAAGCTTTTGAACAAAGACCCAGTGAACTTACAGAGGACTGTTTTAAGGCCAGCGATTTCCAGTCTTAGTAATCTTGAAGGAGAAACAATCAGTCCCAGTGGGGGCAAACTGAAGGTTTCCTCCACCTGTAGTGGAGAGAGCAAAGTAAATTGGTCCAAAGAGGTACCAGGACTTCCTCCACTGACCCCGTGAAAACTAGCTCTGCTCTGACACCCTGAGAAGAGCATTGGTAATCAGCCTGCAGATATTTTGGCATCTGGGTATCTTACCTGACAGACATACATATCGTCTTCAATGTCCTCTCAAACATCACTAAAATCTGGGACAATAGCTGTCCAGACATACCAAGTTCAGGTATGCAGAGCAGAAGGACTGTTTAGATGTATACACAGAGGCATACCTATAAGTGTGTCCAAGGAGGAAAAGACAACAGCAAAGCAACCTAGAAAGCTAATCACTTATCCTGGGATTTTCTGGGCACCACTGAGTTTGACTTCTCAGCATTAGGAATTGATTAGACTATGTAACTAGTAAGATGGGAAACAGCCCTGTCCCACCAATCACACAGAAAGAAGGCTTCTTACAGGTTCACTTCAGCACCAAAATCAGGAGATATGCAGCAGCTGCACTGCCTTAAAGATCTGGCTGTTCAGAACCATCAATGAGTTTCATGGTTGCAGTGACTCACTGCAGGAAGTAAATGAATGGGAAAACGAGGCAGAAAAAGTGATTAAGAATGAAAAGCAAAAAAAGACTATTAAAACCTCCCAGCAGTCTTAGTATCTTAGATCACATATTTACACTCCATTCTTCTAACAAAAGACAATTATGAGCTTGCGCGTGTGCATACACACACTCTTGCTTATTCTATGCTTTTTCGCCTCATCTGGCAGCCGCTTTCCGGTCCAGCAGACACTAACATCTAATGAGACAAACTTCCCATTTTCAGACTAATCAGTCGGCTGCACTAATTGCAAATGCAAATATGCAAATTTATATTAATTAATTACTCTGCTAATTAGTTCTGCCGTCTTTTTGGGGTAATAAATCATTGTGCAGTGGAAAGGAAACACGTCCTGTCCCATTTCACTCCACATAAAAATTTAATGTACTAATTGAAGAAAATATATTAAAAAAACCCTGATTCTGACTCTACTGATAAGTTCCCTACAGAAAGGTACGATTGTAAAAAGTCTTGAATATCCCCAGCAAATGCCATCACTAAGGTGCCTGTTAGCAATTTAATTACCACATTATGAGCTCCAGGAAAAGCCAGTTTGTTGTGCTGCAGGCTGTGACTCTGAGCTCCATAGTTGACACATTTTGCATCAAATGCTGTTTATACATCCATGAAAGATAATCTGGAGGAAAATACTCGCTTTGCTCTATCTGCATGTTCTGTTAAGGTTTGCACTTAAATCCCAGGAACCTGTATCTACTCTATATACACTTTGATTCTGCAGCCTCATTCGATCACATTTGAATGGGTTGTTCAAGGAAAATGAAGAGCAGCTGAAGAAGAAACTGCTTGCAGAGCACTTCCCTTGTCTTGAATTTTGCTTTGTCTGTGATCCATTTTAACAGGGAACTTCCAATTTCCCATCTGGCACCACCTCTCTCTTGCAATCCTTACTTTGGCATTACACCCTGGGAATAGGGAGGGTCATTCCACTGCCGCTTCACAGGTGTTTTGCCCAGCATGAGGCGATCTGTAGTCTTCCTTCCCCACACCAATATCTGGAAGGTGCAGCGAGTTCCCCGTACTGATTAAAGGCCCCAGCAATGGCACATAGAACATCATGCTCATAGAACCTTAGGTACCAAAGCCTGCCAAAGTGTGAAGGTCTGTGTGCAAGGTGGGACTTATTCTATGTTTTCTTTTTTTTTTAGGACAGGGAAAAAACCCCATCCTCATAGCATAGCAAACCCAATAGCACCTGGCTGTGAAAAAAGAATCCCCTCATTAAATGAAGCTATACCAACTACCAGCAATGCTGTAGTCCACTGCTCATTACAGGCATTCTGGGAGCCAAAGACCCTCCTAAGAGGTTTAGAAAGGCATTAAGCAAAGTGAACTCTCCTCTGTCACGCAAGTTCAGGCTAAGTAGAAGTCTTCCACAGCTCCCAGGTTTTTTCATCCTCCATTTGCTTACTTTTTTTTCCACAGTTGTGTACCATTGTTTCCATTAATGTGAAACATCTACAGAGCATTTTCTTGAGAGTTTGAATGTATCTGAAGTTAACTTGCCTTAAAAATGTAGGTTGGAAACCAGCCAAAGATGTTATAAAAGTCAACAGAGGACTTCTATTATCAGAAATTCAGACAACTCACGTACCATAGTCTTCCATTATTAAAAAAAAAAAGAATCTAAAGCATTAGCAAATGTTTCACTTTATGCTTTAAATTATTTGTTTTAAGTTGAAAAAGATAAATGAGATTTACAAGTAATTAAATTCCAAGGGCCTTTATCATTCTAGATTCAATCAGAAGTTGAGCTGTATACTTTTCTCATAGTTTGAAACTCTAGGATAGTTTCTTTCTTATTTATTTTACTTTCCTGTCCAAACACTGGAATAAAATACTGTTAAACCTGAAGTGCTGCAATTTAGGTTCTGGGAAACAAAGGAAAATTTAAAAACTCCTTAAAACAGCTCAGATTAAAAGAGCAGTTTATGGAACAGCCAAAAATAAAATTTATTTTTCAAACAGTTGTCATTTTTGTTTGAAATACTAGTATACACTAATGGCTATGCCATTCAACATCATGCAAATTATAATATGTATTTAAAAGTAAACCACCTTTGCTCTTCCTAGGTTTGCAGGATCTTGGATTCACATGAGATCCAAATTATTTATTATAGAGTGCAAGTCTCCCCACCTGCTGAGAGTTTTGCAGCTGCTTTTCTTTTAAGCTCTACAAAGTTTCAGCGATTAATGTGTAAAGATTTTAACAAAATTCAACAGGTACCTTTTAAATAATGAATAGATACAAGATGGTAATGTTCTGATTGTTTTCTTTTTCTTTTTCTTTTTCTTTTTCTTTTTCTTTTTCTTTTTCTTTTTCTTTTTCTTTTTCTTTTTCTCCTTCTCTTTCTTTTTATTTTTTCTTTTTCTGATTGTTTTCAGAATACTAATATATAGTAAAAAAAGTGATGCTAGTAAAAATTCCATCATGACAATCTATGTTTATGCCCTTTCCTTTACTTCTGGCTGATATTCATTCCCTTGTCACGACTGTGAAATCAAGACTTTTCCTAACATATAGAATAGCAAGACCCATTTGGTATCCAAGATGAAACCCAGATGAGTGTTAAGATTGACAGTATTTTCACCCTCGTAATTAGCTATTCACACAAATGGGGGTTTAGTTTGCACTTATGCTTGGAACATGGCACCTCTTCATACAGAGAGCATCATTCACATGTTAACATTTTCACTTTTGTTTTTTGTTGGCAAGTAAACCAGCATACTTACTACTGAGTTCTGTTAGCTGTATATTTTGCTATATACTTTTCACTATTTATTAGTGAAATGATATTTATTCTATTCAAAAATAATTTAATGTGAGCAAAACATGAACAAGTACTATGTGATGCTCCTCTCCTTTGCCCTGCTCCGCAGGAAGACCTCACCTGCCTAAAGTCACTCTGCTGCTTCCAAGTAAATAATTTCCATAGGCACAATGCTGGGGCACTGCTTTCCAATATCTTTTTCTTTAAGTTAAAGATCCCCCTCCCTCCCTTGCTGAGGGAAGGATGGGTGGCCTCAGTACAACAGAATATGTACCATGCCGCTGAGCTTATTTGCAGTCTTTTTTTTGGTTGTGTACTGACTCAGTAATGTTTGGAGGAAGGGCACAGAACTAGGAAGCCTTATGGCAATACAGCAATGGTTGCCAGAAATTCATCAAGGATTTTGATGGGTTTTGAACAAGTCTGTTCATTCTAAATTGAGGAATAAAAGACTCAGTGATAGAAGAGAATGCAAAAGAACGACTAAAGCATCTCTGTTTTCCTAGGGCTGAAATGTGACTGATTCACTCATACACATTAGGAGTTTAAACAGAATAAAAAACCAAAATTAAACATCCTAAATGGATTGTGCTCAATAGGCTTGACAACACACTGCCACAAGAAGTGGATTTCCAAAACGTATGTTTGGAAAAAGGAATTGGTATATGTCACAGAGTTACCATAATTAATTATAGTAATGCTTTTGGGTCATGCTTCAGGGCTCTCGGAATTCAGTAACTGTTAGAGAACAGGCTGAGATTTAATAAGAGTAATCTCTTTTAAACCTTCATGTACAGACTTTAGGGGTCTCTCTTCATCAAAGGCTAATGCTAGAAAATATATATGAGATAAGAATGATCATAGGTCTAAACAAACACCAAAAATTACTATGTTCTCAGTTGTGGACTATATGTTTATGTGGTCCTTCATCTTATGGGAATGAACGGCTCTTGGAAGTTCATTTAGTCTCTTTTTTAATTCCTTAGAAGGCTAGAATATAAAAGGAATGAAAAAAAGTTTAAGGAAAACTTGATCACTTCAGTGATCAATCAATAGAGGTAGCATAATACACATGGTCTTTTGTACTCAACAAATTAATTAATATTGTTTATCTTTTTAGAAACAATTGCATCCACAATGGACAAGAGGACAACTATCAGGCTAAATTAACATAAAGATCACATATAAAATCATTGAGGGGAAAAAAGGAAAACAGACTAATGGTGGAGAAAAAACACAGAGAAGCCCTAAAGGCAAACAATAGAATTAATAACTATGGTAAATGCAAACTACCTAAGCAAAAAATAAAAATAATGATTGGGGAAATGACAGTGAAATAGGAAAATCATTTTTCTATACTGAAGCTCCATGTCCTCAGCTCTTTTCCTCCAGGGACTCCAAGCACAAGGATGCCTTTTCACTCAAGTAGTAAGATATCCAGAGAAGCAAATTGAGACTGCTGTTCATCTCTCTTACAGGAGTAGAGTGCTGCTTTCCTCTCTGCTCCCACATTGGTGCAATACCATCACCACAGCTCAGAGAGGGCATCTGTACAAGGAACCACACTTGGGGCCAGGCCAGGGGAACATTAAGATATACAGCAATGGGGTAGCCCAGGGATATGACACTGCGGTGTACAGCTGCCCAAGGCAGCAACAAGAAGCATCTTTAATACAAATTAAGGTGTGAAGCAATTCAGTGCTTCAGTGACATTTCTGCGGGTCACTAGCGCAGGCCAGAAAAGTGAAACTAAACAACCATGTCCCTACTGGAGAGAAAAAGGTCTGACCTCTTTTATATTGTATTTCAAAGTCTTTTGCTCAGCTTATTGGGGGATACCTCACTATACCACATTAAGGCAGAAACAATAAATCTGTGATTTAACAGGTTAAAATGAAGTTACAGCTGCAAAGTACGTTGAAATAGTTAGGGAAAATGAAATTAGAGAATTCTTCCAGTGAGTTATCACAAAAATTCCATGTTTTTGTTTAATCCCAGACATGATGAAATGTTGAAATATTTTGTTGGTATACTCTCTCACAGTATTTTCAACAGAAAAACTACATTTAAATTTCAGACGCTGACCCTTTCCTGCATTGATATACAAAGTAGAAAGGAACAGGTCATTGCCAGACACTTAAAAGACAGAAATGCCTATTTAGTGAAAAGCTGAAATACTGTCTTTCAGTTAAAGATTTTTCATCAGTTAATTTCTTTTAAAGTATCTTAATTATTTCTCTTTTTCAGCATTTTACTTATCCAGAATCAAATTTATCTCTGTGCAATAACACAATAGGAACTATGAAGGTTAAGTTAGTAGCTGATTCATAAATAATTTTTGCTATATAAACCATGTAAATTCACACCTTTTCTTCTGTACGAGCAAAGACACATTTGTTATATTTGACTCTCACTTTACATAAACAAAGGTTAAATAAAGCATTAACACACAAGATTTGATCAAGGCAAAGGTTTTTTGACCATGCACCTACAATTTAAACGTTGACTTACATGAAAATGAATTACTCAGTTTCTCTGGAATAGAAAAGGAAGTGCAGATAGGTCTAGATTGATTTTATCAAACTGTGAACTAGCTGTGGCATAAACTGAGAAATACTTGAACTATATTGGGCTGGAGAGGATCAGAAAAATGTTTATGCAGTGCTGCATTACCTCCATGTGCTCCATGGACAGCAGTGTTATTGACCTTTTATTTTTCTGCCCTGCCCTCTGTCTATCCTCTTCTAGCTCTCACACTATTGCCCCAGATAAATAGTCATCAATACCATCACTTTTGCCTCAATGTATCACTCGTAAGACATTTGAGAAGGCAATCAGCCCAGCTGGAGAAAATATAAAAGTGGAAAATATATTTGTGCTTAGAAAATGGAAACATTACATTTATACTTGGGACTTGGATACGCCAGGCTCTCAAGTGCTTCTCTAGCTGCCTAAGCACCTTTTTTTTTCCTAATTACTTGTAGATATAATCATTCGCAGATATAAATTGTATTATATGCATGTGGTAGCAGTGTGCTTGGAATTCATAGCAATATTCACAGCATTCACCTCTGGGAAGCAGTCCCTTATGGTTTCAGTCAGGAACATATGTTTTAAGTACATAGTCTGAATAGAGATTTTTTTATTTTCCTTTGAGACTGAAGAAGAAAATTGTTTCCTTCCATGATCGTCTCAGAATTTAGAATTAGGTCAATGTGAAGGGCACATGTGCAGAGAGTGAAAGTTGCTGAGCTCTCAGTGTATTTCTCATTGTACATCTGATTCACCATGGGAACCTGAGCAATAGCTCCTCTGTCTATGAAACACTCACTGAACCAGCAGGCACTGAAGTCAAATTTCAGTTCATACAATGCTGTAAGATCTCTATTTGCCATGTGCTGTAAGAAGCTCAAGGTACCTTTCACAAGTACGGAAAGTAAAATAGATTTCTCTTGCACAACTCAAATGCAAATCCGTGGTGCTTTGAGTACTTTTCCCAGACACAGATGGAATTTAGCCATTTTAATAGTTTTTATTCCGTAATGCTACTTTTGTGCATAAACAATCATTAACTTTTCATCAGTGTCTTCATGGATTAAACAGTCCCTAAGTACATATTGACAGCACGGATCATTATGGACCCTTATCATTTAAAATGGAAGAGAACAGAAGTTGTGTGTGTATACATCTCCTTACTCCCTCTCTTTCACAAACTATAAAGTTTAATAGCAGTTAACACTAGACCACAGCACTTCTAAATAACAGTAGCCCTGCCAATTCTAACTATTATTCCAATTAGTCTGACAATTCTACTAATTAAGAACATTAAACTTTTAAACAAAGGCTATCTTTTTTGTGTTGTGTTTGGCAAAATGGAATTGAGGGTGTAAGGAAGCCTGAACCTCTCCTTCCAAGAATTGCTAATGATTAAAGGAAAGAAAATATTTGGGGAGCATGTAGAAACATTTAGATATGGTAGTTAAATAAGAAGCATAGGCTATCTGAATTGTAGAATATTGCAAATGATAGAGAAATGGATTAAAACAGTGAAAACTGCAAATCCACAATACATGGCTAAAAGAGGTTTGCCTTTTGGAAATAATGATTTAAACCAGGTGCTATAGGGATTTCAGTTAGGCAAACTGAGGCATTCTTTTGTTTGAAGAAAGATCCCTTTTCTAATTTTTTTTCCATCAGATATGAAACAAAAGCAAAAAAAAAAGTATATTCTGCAACAAAAAATTTTCAGTGAATATTGATTTCAAATAATTTTTTAAAAAAATTGCTCTGGTTTTGATTTTATGGATTATATACAATATTTTTAAAAAGCATCCTTTCAAATCTCTTTGAAGTAATTTAAAGATCTTGCTTTTCCTAAGTACCTTATTCTCAGAATGATATTTCATTTCAGTGCACTTAAAACACAAAGTTTTTGCCAAAAAATAAACACATTCTTCTGAAAGAAAAAAAAAATTCTTTTTTTTTTTTTTGCCACTTTATGTTACAAGGTCAAACTGCAAATGTCTTCTTCTTAATCAAGATTTCTGTTTCTATGGGAGTAAGAGCATTTGCACAGAGTCTGCAAAAAAATCTTATTGTTAATTTGTGCCATAAGAACCAATTGAATAACAGACTGAATGGAAAGCAATATTTACTCCAAACCCCACCAACCTGAGCATGATAGATTTCATTCTTCCACCACCCAGCCTTCAAGACATAGTGCAGGAACTATGAATCTCTCAGGATTTGGCCTCATGCCATTATGCCAAGTATATTTCCTATGTTGCCTCACCAAATCATTACTGCACTGCCTGTATTCACACTGTTTAAGGATTTAGAGATACTGGGAGAGATGGCTATTCCAGTCACCATCTGCTTACATCAGCTGTCTTCAAAATTCATAGCAAAGTACCCTTTTGAGAGAAATTTTACCTAGATGGCTTTACATAGCAAGATGTCTTACAGGTCCAAATGCAGAATGCAGATGCCAGCATGCCTCTCTAGACAGAAAGCGCACTTCAACCCAAGTCACACATAAAATTCCTGAACACAAGTATGAAACCCTGAACATACCATAGTACACTCTTCAGAATGCATGCCTTTGAACAATTAGTTAAGTGCAATTTTTTTCTCTCCTGGACACGCTGCAGTAATAAGACTTGAACTGCTATATATATTTCTCAAAAAATAGCAACTGAATTAAAGATGATCAGAAAGAAATCAAAATAAAGCCAGATGCATCAGATACATATTTCTAACACCGCAAACAATACCATGGAAAGAAAAAAAGGATTTCTAACTTGCAAAAATGTATGCATATTCATATCAGTCAGTACTGTCTCTGCTGACCACTGATGGTTTCAGCATTTTGCAAACTATGCCCTGTATGAACTTTTCCCAGCACTTCAAGAGCATAAAAGGGCAGATTCACAGTAAGGCCACATGAGCCAGGTAGAAGGCGAATATGACAACTAACACAACAGAAGGGAAACACAAGCAGGATTCAGGCTCAGCAAGCCACACTCCCTTCTTAGGAAAGGGATTTTGCCCTGAAAATAAGGCTTTTTGCCAAACTTCTAGGTGCCTTCTGACCATGGTTCTTTTAAACTACTCAGAGATTCAAACTAGTCCTCAACCAGCCAAAGGACTGAAATGAAAACTTCAGGCTGCCAAAAGATATGCAATTCCTTTGCACATCCTGTTAGGTGAGACCACCTGACAGTGGTTACCTTCAAAACCAACACTGTGTACTCAAACTGTGACATGAAGCACTGATTTTCATGATGACTGGTGGACAAGGAAGCTGGCAAGCTGTAGGATTTACACAACTCTTTAGAGTTTGCTCAGACACAAGGATTGTTAATTACAGAAAGTACTGTTTACTTCATCTTGTACTTAAGTGCATGATAACCTCACCTCACTTTACAGCAGATCACAATGTCATGTCGATTTTGGAAAACTTCGTTGACTGTTTAGACAATGCTGTTTCTGAGAGTGTGTCCACGTATTTTATAAAATCCTCTATGCAGCTGTAAGCAAAATCCTCTCTTGACTCTACTTCTTTAATTGTATACTTGAATATATAGGGATTTAATTTGTTAGGTTAAGAATCTAAGAAATTTACATCTTACAACACCAGTGTGTCTGCTCGTTCAGCAGATTTGGTGAAAAACACATTAAAATGGGTTTTTATAAGGATGAGAAACATCAGTAACTCTGAAAGTAGATCTGCAGCTAGAAGTAATAGAATTGTTCATTCATCACTGAAAAAGTTGTTCTTTAAACATCAGGTTTACCAAAATGATTTTGGGAAAATATCGTTACAGCCCTATCTGAATTCAGCACCATTTTACAGCTAAGATGAAATTAGCTGTGCCTTTCACTTTCTCAGAAGCTCGAGGATAGAATACAGAAAACACTTTTATAAATTCCTGTTCTATTTGCAGTCAAATTCCACCACCAAATCTCCAGGACTCTCAGGGGAAAATTGGTCCTGTGGGTAAAAGATTTTCCAGCTTTTCTCGAGGTAAAATGAGATGGTCAAGATCCTTTAAAGTATATAGCTGTCCACCTTCCACTGCTTTCAAATCAGTGAAAGATGCATATAGTTTTGTGTAGAAAGAAAAAAACAGGAAGGCTAGATGATTCAGTAACTGTACACATCACCTAATCTCTCTGAAAAATAATTTCTGTCATGTCAGTCAAATAGACATTGGACTTTTCATTACTCCTAACACTTGCATTGAGCTTTTTAAATCAGTAGAAAAAGTTCAGGATCAATGCTGTAAGATCCTTATGTCTCCCTTTTCCTCATAGAAAGTAGCATTTCTCTGCTTTATTCCTATATACATTTAATTCTGGCACAAGTTTAGGTTTGCTTTTTTTGCTTTTTGTTTTTTTAATCCAAAATTACCTTTCTTTTCAACAAGGAAAGATCTCTAGTAAGGTTTTTAAATACATGTTGCAATGCTGCCTGACAATCATGGATGCTAGGACCAGTCAAAAGTGTAATACAGATTTGAGAAACGTAAGGGAGGCCATAGTTCATTAACAGCTTGGGATGCCTGATGGCACAGCTTTTCTGCTTTTTGAATAAAAATTTACTTATCTTAATCAGACCAGTATCTCAGGAAAAGTCTGGTCCTAAATGGGTTATAAATTCAGATAATAAGTGGGAAACCAAAAGGAGCATATTTTTCCATTAGAGTAAGCCTGAGTCATCCTGCTAAACAGTTAATATTATTTGCTAAAAACAAGCACCTTTGCTGAGCTGTTACAAAGCTACCTGCATACTTGCGTGTAGAGAGAATGGAGGTTTCATAGATAATTGTAGCTCTGGTATTTACTTCTGTCAGCTACTTGCCTTCTCACCTTTAATAGCATGCATTCAAAATAGGCTTAAAGTTGGGGGGGGTTTACTTTTATTCATTTATTTTCCTAAGGTGTTCGTGCATATAAGAAGGAAATGATGATTCCTACATATGAGCTTACAGCCCACCTAGATTTAGTGAAGTTTCATGGGGCTGAAGCAGTCTGTTCTCTAGTCTAATGGCTTTCTCCCTGCTGAGTTTCAAAGGTCTGCTGCAAATAATAAGTGTCAGACTTTCTTATAAAGTTTGCAAGGAACATTGACAAAGTTGCCCTTACAAAGCATCCTGTAATTTCCTGGGAGTCAACTGTCCAACAGAAGCTAATGTTACACTTAGGTTTTATTTTATAATTCTAATCAAGTCATCATTAATTCAACTTCTTGGTTTCATTGCATTTTAAGATCCAGTTACTAGAGAGATGCCTCTACCCAAATTAAGGTGCAAATGAGACCATATGTCAAAGTACAGATTTTATTTAACAGTAAATATGAGAGAAAGAAATAGGAAAGGGGGAGAGGAGTTGGAGGGGAGAAAGAGAGTGAAAGATAGTCACCACCTCCACATGGATCCAGACCATGTCCCTTTGCCTTTCCTCTGGTCTTCTCAGTGAAGGGGCTTCCATGAAAGAAAGTTCAATGGGTAAACATACATTCAGATATACGTGGGAACAGCCAAGCACCTCCCCTGTGGTGGAGGACGGAGTTTTACTCTGCCTTTTGCAGCACTGAGGATCTGTTGCAACACTGTGTGTCGTGTGCAGTCCCCTGGTGGAAGTCCTCAGAAATGTGTCTGTGGGCTGTGGCCTTCTCCTTGCCGGACCCAGAGCGAGCTGATTTTCAGGACAGCTGCTGTGTTTGGCTTTCCTCGTGGATACATTCGTCCCCCAAAGCCTTGTTTGCTTCTCCTTAGACCTGGGATAATAGTAACACCTTTAACTTATCTGAAATTGCCATCAGGTGACTTAACTCACAGTTTAAATTCCAGGAATCCAGGAGGCATATTTGAGGTAGATGGGACAGGCAGAGGGGACAGGTTGGAAGGACAGGTGAGGGATGGGCTTGGGTAGTTGCAAATGAGCAGTTGCTTCTTTATACTGTTTGCTATAGTGGGCAAAGTCCTTCAGTGATCTTAACAGTGTTTAAGGCAATTGTTATCTTTAAGTCTCTTACATTGCATATTGCAATTAATTTATAGAATGCATATCTATTAATATATATATATATGTACGCATATGTGACTTTAAGCCCAAAGCAAACTGCTCGTCTTGTGGCATGTGCTTTCTGTGAGGCCACTCTGCTCTTGTGTCAGTGCTGTAGCCATGTGCTGAGAACTCCCATCACTTCCTGGACAGCCTTTGCCCCAGCATGACCACACCATGTAGAGTGCAGCACGTCATCACTCCATGTGGGATGGATAACACTGTCACAGGGAGAAGACTGCAGAAAGGGAAAAAAAAGCTTTGGGAACATCTACACAGGTGATCTAGGGAGTCTCATCAGGCACCTCTTGCTGAGGGAGATTTGCAGTGGGGAGAAGAAAGCAGCCTATTAGCTTTAGAGAGATTGCAAGCAAGTCTACGGAAGAAAAAGCATACGTTATAGCTCTAGGGTCTCCTTGGGGAAGGGGAAGCAGTGCAGGTCTCTTCTGGTGTCACACACACTCACACTATTGATGCCTAAAGATTTCAGCTTTTTATACATTTTTCATATATTTGCAACTTTGTAGACTGTTAATACACAGTTATATAGCTCCTGGTATTTTTCCTACCCTTTCTTTTAGATATAATAAACTAACCCTTCTAATGCATACTTGGAATTTTGTTTAGTCATATATTTAAGAAGAAGAAGCCTGACAAGGACATTTTGTTTTCCACTAGAACTTAGAAGACATAACAAGAAATGGGGCAAAGAAGCCCCTGAAACAACTCCAGTGAGGCAGAACCCAGTGGAAATTACCTAACCAACTGCTCTTCTAATTGGACAATATTTGTTAAATATGCTAATTTGTTAAACTTATAAATATTGTAGAAATCCAATGCTGGATGTGCCCATGAAAATGGAGGCACCTGGAAGCTTTCAATAAAGATGTGGTTTTTATCTCACTATTTTAACACTGTTGCAAGTTTGGTTTTATTTGATTTTAGGCAACACTATGTCTACTAATGAAAGGGACTAGCTGCAAGGTCCATGAAAAAACATGCATTGATGGAAGCAGAGAGTCTCAAAATGGAAACACAGAGGACACACACCTGTGAATCACTGTAGGCATCAGCAGAAGAAAAGGAGGAAAGTCATCATCACTGACTAGCCGTTTGACAGAGATTGCCATTAAAGAATGGATGGTGATGAGCAGTGTCTGGGTGTGTCCTTGAGCCATGTGTCCCTGCAGCAACTTCTAAATATTTACAAACTTACTGATCTCAGAACATTCTCAAGGTAAGGTAGCAGAGAGTGTGACAACTCCAGTCACCAAGTATGAATGAAAAAAAGCCATTTCTCAGATGTACCGTAGGGCTGCTTCACACCACAAAGCAATTGCAATGGTCTTAACGCCCTGCAGTTTTAAGACATGACACAGCTGCATGACTGGTCTGACTAGAATATTTTACCCCAGGGAGAGAAGTACCTTAAATCACATATTCCTGCAAAGTACACATTACCTCCTGATCTGGCACTAAGACTTTCAGGCCATATTGTGCATCTACTTTTCTAGGTGAAAGGTGTTTTACTGATTTAAAAAAAACAAAGGTATTTTCCATTTTAAGATTATTTGGTTCTACCATGTCTCAACTCCTTTATATTAGTGTGAACCAGGAGTAACTCAAAATTAATAATATTATCCCAAATGTATGCTGTATCTCCATAAGACCTATTCTAGTTATGTGTTTCAGAAATCTTAGGGTAATTTCTGGTCACAAACTAATTTTTGGTTAACCATAAGCAATTACAATTAGCAATCAGTTCCAGATTCCACATTCATGTTTTACTTAAATAACTCCCATTAAAACAGAGTAACTAACCCCTTTACAGCTCTTTCCTATTTGTGTCTAACAGCCTATTCAAAACATGAAACTAAGGATGTCTGATTAGAGCAAGAAGTACATCTTTATTAAAGGGGGCTTAATGCAAAACACTTATATTTTGCCACATTAGCAGATAGGTTAATAATTATATTTTCGGACTGAACCAAATCCTCTTGAGCTAATGTAGTTTAGTTCTCTGAAGCCAGGGGTCCTCATTAGTGTCTTCTAATCTGTCCTAGGAGAAGGACATACGTTATCTTAGCACTGGTAGAAGAGTGCTTAGTCAATTTGATGGTAACAGCAAGTTCCCCTCATAAAAAATCCACAGTCTACAGCAGCAGGACATGGAGAGGTAGAAGAGGGACAGGTCTTCACAGACAGAGAGACACATCACTTCAGTCCCATGGTGTGCTAGCTGCACACAGGATAGGCAGCTGGCATGCAACATGCATGCAGCACACTGCTCTGGTTCTTTCCCCAGCAGCTCATTTTGTAGAGACACAGTCCAGCCTTCACCAGAAAGCTCCAGTTCTGACCAGTCTGAAACTCACTGAGGCTAGCAGACGAGGGTCTCTGACCAAGACACTAGCCTCTTCTGACTATTTTTGTAAAACAATGTAATTTAAACAAATAAATAAACAAATAAACCACAAACCCCAAACCAAACAAAACCCAAATCAGCCAACCAGCCAAAACCCCGAAAGCACACACAAAACTTCTTCCAAACAAGTGTTCCCACCTCCTCCTTAGCATTAAACTCAGCAGAAGACTGAAGCCACTGTTTTCTATACTCTTACCCATGTATTTGTCCCTGACAAATGACTTTGGGGGAAAATGTATGTCTAGTGCATCCTAAACTGCAGTCTCACTCCAGAGGCAGCAATTGCTCAGGTGTTTGGGCTGTGCATGTGGGTGCTATGGCAAGAAGGCAAACTCATGTCAGATCATGAGTGTGGAAGAGGGAGTTTGGCATCGCATGATTGTTACTGTGTCTATATTGCAGTGATGTCTAGTCCATACATCAGAAAGATGAGGAAACAAATAAAAGAAAAAGATTTCGCTATCTTCTCCTTCTGAACAGTTTCCTGCTGCCCACGAGGTCCTTGCTCCCAGTGAATGACCAAGTCTACCACACTTTGAAATCTTCCTGAGTTCCTTAATTTGATGTGGTTTTCCTGTTTCAGCAAAATGAGAAGGTACGGGCCAATTAGGAAAGGGTTGTAGAGGATGATAGAAAAAAATTTAAAAAAGGAAAAAAGAGAGAGACAAAAAGAAAAAGAGTAAGACATTCCCCAGGGCTCCAATGATAGCATATTGAACTTACTTGAATGACTATCATTGAATGCAGTGCAGTTTGGGTCAGTCCCCCTCATGCACCATGGAGGTTCTGCAGTCCTTGGAACTCAGTATTATTTCAGTAAATTTATTAATGACTCAGTTTTATTTAAATGAATCTATAAATGTTTGGTTTTTATTTATATATGTTAATATTAATGTATTCTTATAATATTGCATTTGAAATAAACTCATTTTTAATTAAAGACTATGCAGTCCAGGTACAGGAAAAAAATTTGTGATATGTGTTCAGTAACATATTTGGTGCTGTGCAACCATTCTATAGAGTGCATTTAACAGAATTTTGTGTATTATTCTTAACATGCTTTCACAGTAGACAGCAAAGCAGCAGTTATCGGGTATGCTGTGAATGCATATTAACAGCAGTACCTATTTGCATATCATGGATCCATAATACAAAATGTGTTGTAAAATCCTTATGAAAAGTTATTATGCATGCACAGTAGAGGCTTTTTAAACCTTGATATCTCAGCTATTTTGTTTCTCCACAATTTATTTGAAAATATTAAAAAGGTCAAATGATAGATTAGGAATGTGCGAAACTGTAGTATTACTCCTATAGAGGGAATCATTCAACACAAACGAATTCATTTTTGGTTTTAGTAGCAGTATAAAAGCCATTCAAAATGCATCTGAGGTGTTTAAAAAAAATAACCACCTACTTCAACAATAAAAAAGGATGGAGAAAATATTTTCGTGTATTTTGGATGCTGTGTGATAACTGAAAATTTTGTTGGTACTTCCCTAAACACAGAACTATTACAATGTCAACCTTTCCTTCAGTATCTCATAGTATTTTTAGTATGTATTGAAACAGTGTTTGGTTACTCTAGGACTTTCCATTTTTAGATTATCATGCATTTTTTAATACTTTGAATGAGCAAAATCCTGGAAAAGGTTGACAACCCCTAGAACCTTTAACAATATAAATCTTGATAAATTCCTATTGAGGATAATGGGATTCTACCCTCTCCTTTGTTACACAGATTGTAATATTTGCAGTAAAAATAAAGCAAATGCTATGAATAGTAGAGCACTTACTCTTTTTGAACAGTTTTGCCTCAAGTTTTAATGTCTTTGTCACTTCAAATACATTTTCCTTAAAAAACGAAAACTAAAAAAAACCAGCCTGCATTTTGTAAAGAATGAGTGACTCAAATGTCTTACTTCTTTAAACTAAAACAAAAACCAAAAAAACCCACAAGGTTTGGGGTGAGTTTTTTTTAATGAAAGGCTCTAAAATCATTGAGCATATACATATAGATATATAAAACATGATCTTCCCACAAACGTGTTGTTCTGTACTGCAGTCTTATTTTTTGTTCCCATCTCTAATGAAAAAAATGCCCAAACATATTTAAATGAAACTTTGTGAAAGAAAAAATAATTGGATCAAGGCTGAGAACATTAATGCCAAGGTTTGGACCAATGTGAATTAAAGCAGATGAATTATAAACCCTTCAAAACAAGGATTTATAATGGAAATGCTGACATGGACCTGTAACAATAGCAGCTCTGCCAGGGATTATTTTAATACTAAAAGCATACTTAGTCACTCATTATTTTAATATAGAGATTATTTGTTTACAAGAAAGCAGTGATACACAATAATAATGAAACTAAATTTAAAAAATAATATTTCTAAGATGACACATCGTTCCCCCTGTAACTCTCTTGATATCGCTTATATGTGACATGCCACTCCTTAAATTAAAAGAAAACACAAACCCCTAACACATGAAGGTGGAGTTTGTCATAAGCTCCATGGCAAGGCTGAGCTAAGAGTCTTTGTCAGCTTCATTTAACAGTGTTTTTCCTGCCGAAAGAGACAAAAGGGTTAAAGGAGGAAGAGCAGGGAGCGCAGGAGAGGCAGATGACAGGAGAAACAAGGGCATGAAGAAAAGAGGAGCTAGGTATGAAATCAGAAGAGCAGGGGGAGATTTTCAGGAGGTTTCTGAAGGGAATAACTCAGTTTTTAAAGAGATAGTAGGCAAGCATTCACGAAAAGGCCAGGCAGACGGAGAAAATATGGCAGGGGCCAAACCCTTTGAGAATCTTAAGTTACACTTGTGAGCAGGTGCACCCCAGTCACATTGCACCATGCCAGAGCAGGTCAGGGACCAGTGAGCCCTGCCACATGCTTCAGAAGAAAAGGCATGATTTGTTAAACCTTCATGCTCTATGTCCAGTTTTCTATAAATGCCTCTTTTCTTTTGCAATGTCAAAAACCACTAGGGGAGGTGAAGGAAGGATTTCTTACAGATGGCATGAGGTTTGCTCCTATTATTCTCTGCTCTGGGGCAACAAGCTGCACTCAAAAAACCCCACATCCCAAAAATCACACCCAGCAGCATCACACAAAAATTACTTTTTGTGACCATGCTATGCGTTATAGCACCAGCATTACTTCCCCATTACTGCCTTCCTTTCCTTGCCTTTTCTTTTTTGTCCCTGGGTACCAGGTGCACTGGAGGGACTTAGATCAATACAAGACAGCATTTCTCATATAAACACTACCATATTAACAACCACAGGGCAGCTGTACCTGTAGGCAGGGATAGCACCAAATGCTGGCATGTCTATCCATGCAGCTAGACTGCTATAAAGAAGCAACTACAGTGGAAATGCACCTACTGTATGTGAAATGCTGGTGCAGAATTCTTTTCTTTTTTTTTTTTTCTATCTGTCTAACCTTCTGTGTTGATACATGAATGCTGGTACCCACTTAGAGGGATGCCAGATGATCAGTGCAGAATGAAGGTCCCAGGAGAAAGGCTCACGTGGTTTTCTCTGCCCCGTGACGTCACTAGCAGATGGCATGGGTACCAGCTCTGGCAGTTGGCATCAATGTCACATTTTAGAGATCAATGAGATAGTGCAGATATACACAGATCTAGACTCCAGGAGACGATGCGACATTCAGACTGAAAAGATTTGGAAGGCAAAAAATGAAAACTGATTGTTGAATGAAATAAAAACTAAGGTAATACAAATAAAGATATATTTCAGTTGGTGTTGGGTGTGCATGCAAGTGTTTAAAGATACAGTATCATTGTCTTGTATTTTGTGTATGCTATTTGCTGTCTAATAACTCCTAACATTTTATTCTTCTGATGCAATTACAAACTTTCATTGCTTTTATGTAATACTGCAAATGTGTAGCTAATACTGATAGAGTTAGTCTTTGACTGGGGTTTTTGTTTAATTTTGTTCCGATAAAAAGTCCCTGCGTTTACTTTGCTTGTCTCTTTGAAGTCCATGGGATACAAGCTTTTGCTGCTCCCAAACTGCAAACAAAAGCAAAGTAATTGGGGAAAGGAAATTATTTTTCCATTCCAGGCTGTATTCTGAGCACACGTGCAGGATTACAGTCAGAATCTACAGACCGCTCCTGTCAGCTAAGAGCTGGAGGAAGACATCTGAGCCTCGCAGAACATAAACACTGCTATAGTGTGCAGGGCATTTTTCACCTCCCTCCCCACCCTTTGATGGGAAAGGAAAAAAAAAAGTGAAAAGAACAAGGAAAAAAGCAAATAAGTTGATTCCAACTAAACAGATAATATCAAATAGAATTTTTGCTTGAAAAGGGGGGGAAAAAAAAGGTAGGGGGATTTTATTTTCTAACTCTAATCTGAATACGTTTAGGGTTAAATAATTCTGATTTTTATCTTAATATGAAATAAGTATTATGTGATTTTCATACGAATAATTAGGAAAAATGCTTTGTTTTGAATTATGTTGCTAGCTGAGTGATTTGGGGGGTATATTCCTTTTTTTTCTTCTCAGCCACTGTAACTTACTGAAGTTTAATATCTTGATACATAAAGAAAGAAATGTGGAGGGGAAAAAACCCACCATTTTGAAGTATAAGTCAAAAGGTGATTTTAAAATATTTACCATCAGGTAATAGAGATATGGCACATTTTCAATTTTAAAACTGCACTCCCTCTCCTCATTTTTCCACCCAGGGGAATTTGGATTAATGAAATTTCTGTATTGCTTTGTCATGTTTTGCATTTCTTTGAATTCCATGATGGTGAGAGTTTGAAGGGTCTGTTTAAAAATAAAATAAATGAGCAGGGAGCTAATTGTACATTTAAAATCTCGATTTACTCTATATTTATCTGCGAGAAATGTGGCTTCTTAGTTGCAAGGTCAAATGCTTCAAGTGATTTTAGAATTCTCAACAGCTATTATTTTTTTAAAAGTGAGCATTTGCAACTGCCATTTTATTTAAAAAATATAGGTTGAGCATTTATACTCACGCACGCACACACACACACTCTCATATACAGAGAGCTTACACACAGATACAAATAAGGTGCATGAGGCTGTCTGTGTGAGTCGGGAAACTTTAAAAATGGAAATATTTAAACATTGTGCTGGCATTCTTTCAGGTAACTTAAGATTATAGAACCATGTTAACACTACCATTTGATGAGTCTGTTGTAATGCCAGAATCCCAGATGTGTAGAAAGTTTTCCAGAGAAAGTGATGACCAAAAGCAAATGAAGAACCCAGAAAGCTTTTCAAAGCAGATCATCCTCCGAGGAAAGAATATTAAAAGATCTCCTGGAGAAGACACAGAAAAAGAAGAAGAGGAGGAAGAGAGAGAAGAGGAGGATGAGAATGGCTTGCCGAGGCGAAGGGGCCTTAGGAAAAAAAAGACAAGCAAGATAAGGATGGAAAGGATTAAATTCAGGCGTCAAGAAGCCAATGCTAGAGAGAGGAACCGTATGCATGGCCTTAACGACGCTCTGGACAATTTAAGGAAGGTGGTCCCTTGTTATTCTAAAACACAAAAACTGTCCAAAATAGAAACTTTAAGACTAGCCAAGAACTATATTTGGGCTCTTTCTGAAATACTGCGAATTGGCAAGAGACCTGACCTGCTCACCTTTGTCCAAAACTTGTGCAAGGGTCTGTCCCAGCCAACTACAAACTTGGTGGCAGGATGCCTGCAGCTCAATGCCAGAAGTTTCCTGATGGGCCAGGCAGGTGAAGGTGCCCATCATACCCGCACACCCTACTCCACCTTCTATCCTCCCTACCACAGCCCAGAGCTTGGCACGCCGCCAGGGCATGGGACTCTTGACAACTCTAAGTCCATGAAACCATACAATTACTGCAGCGCTTACGAGTCCTTCTATGAAAGCACTTCCCCTGAGTGTGCCAGCCCACAGTTTGAAGGTCCCTTAAGTCCTCCCCCAATTAACTATAATGGGATATTTTCCCTGAAGCAAGAGGAAAGCTTGGACTATGGCAAAAATTACAATTATGGCATGCATTACTGTGCAGTGCCACCCAGGGGTCCCCTTGGGCAGAGCTCGATGTTCAGGTTGCCTACAGAGAGCCACTTCCCTTACGACCTACATCTGCGCAGCCAGTCTCTCACCATGCAAGATGAATTGAATGCAGTTTTTCATAATTAATGAGGAAAATGAAAATAAACAGTGGTCATTCACCTCCCCATCTAATTAAGAGCAAGCAGATGCTTGGGCACTGCGTAGCTGGCACAATTCTGTTTAAAATGTTTACTAGTTCCTAAAGTGTGTTTCAACTATTGTGAGGATTTTCTATGTATTAATAAACCCTTTTTATGATAAGTATTTTTTTTGTCAGTAATCACTGTGAGAATATGTTTCCTCCCAGAGGTTTTCTCCCTCCTTTTAAACTTTTTATTTCCCTATTTGTTTGATTTGTTGAGCAGTGTGTCTGAACAATATTATTGAAATAAAAGCATACACACTGTGTAAAGTCAATGTCTATTTTGATTGTATAGTAATTATACAAATGCATGTTATTGAAATCAGATTAATAAAAACTATGTATTTATAATTGGTAGAAAATATATATTATGTATTCAAGGAGAACTGGATTAAAAATATTAAGAACTTTAAAGTAATTATCCAGAACTGAGATGGGCTTGCAATATGCAGAGGTGAGAGGGCAGCAATACTGAAAGCTATGCAAAAAAAAAGACAAAAAACAAAAAACCAAAATCATTTATGGGTTGTTGGTTTTCCGTAAGCTAAGGAAAAACAGTGATTGTCATTAACATTATTCAGCCTGACATTAGAGTGTTGCTGACAGGGGCCACACATTCATATTCAGAAGATGTTGTCCAAAATTTTCCTTAGTTATTTTGACCATATATAATCAGCACTTTTAATTTGTATTATTATAACTTTAGATGTAAAGGTTTGTTATAAAAATGTATAACTGTGGTTTCTCACTACGTACTTAAAATGCAATTAAAGATAGATGTTTCCACTTTTAAAATACATCTATTAGCTATGATACTGTATTTTGTCTGATACTTATTTCACAGTATACAGCTGCCTACAGGTCTTGCCTACACACCTTTCTTCCCAGGACACCCATAATGCTTAAGTCTGGGGTTGGAAGTCAAGAATTATCAGCGTGAACCTCATGCTATTTTCAGAAGGATGTATTAGTGATGCAATAGATTCAAAATACCACATAAATAGCTGCGTCCTAAATGAAACACAGCTTATGGGAAGAAAGTAACTTTATATCTCAATGAAATGCCAAATTTCATATGCGGAAGGGCCCTGAGCTAACATACAGGACACTAGCTGCTCCTTCAGCTCTGGCTCATGAGGGAGTGGCAGGAGCATGAGAATGATAACAACTTCAGAGAAAAAGAATTCCTGGATATTGCTAAACTTAGTGTTGCCTAAAAACCAGCACAGATGTGTCTGCAACCCACACTAGTTCAGCAGCTACAGAGATTTGCACAGTCCTGCACACCTTAAAAGAGTTGAGCTTAGCTGAGCCTCAGTTGTTTTCTAACCAGCTAGTGCTATTTATCTATAAGCTCATGAGTGATAGAATGAATGAACCATTGATCTAAAAGCCAGCAGTCTTTAAACCTCTGAATGAACAAGACCTCTTTATTATGATGGGTAAACAGCAGCTATCTGACAAGCAAAAATACTCTGCTCTGAATGAGGAGGGAATACTTTTTAAAAAACTGTATAAAAAGTACAAATTCCACATGCAAGTTGGAAACTCCTGGCTGAATCACAGTCTGGGTCACAGTTTGTTAATGGCACATCAGTCTCAGAGCCTCACTTGAGTACACAGCTGGACAAAGAGGAGATAGGCCAATCTCTCCTGATAATTTGCCTAATGTCACAAGCAAGACTTCTTGTAAATAGTCTGCCCTGCCAAGCATTGCAGCTCCCTCAGGACAACCATGGCCTTACATTCATCTCCTCTAAGTAAGACCAGGCTGCCCCCAATGGAGAGGGGTAACACGTCCCAAAGTTTGTATCAAGGTCTAAATGTTTTCAGGTTTGCAGAGGTAGAGAGACAAGCACGGAATTTTGTTCAACCAATATCCTTTCTAGGCACAAATATGAGACCAAAATGGAGTCTTTCGGAGCAGTGTCTTGGGCCAAATTTCAGGGGTTGGCTCAGGATCAACCCCAGTTTTCTCAGGGTCAGGCATGGAAGGTACATGCAGCCATTTTCCACCTTAGATGAAAGGTGATGGTGATGACTGTCAACTCAAAAGCATCCCCAGGTGTAGGAGGGATTTGGGAGAAAAGAAGACACTAAAATGTATTGTGTTTGCTGTTACTCAGAATTAGCTGATATTCAACAAGGCATGGAAAGGTGGTGGTAGAGAGAAGGGGGAAGAAGCCAGTCAATGAGGTGAAAGCATGCAATCTTGGGAACAGATTCATGCACACTGAGAAATAATAATGTATAACAAGGAGCTGTAGGCAAAAGGGCCCAGAAACAGGGGTTCATTTGCAGGGGGCAAATACTCCTCACTGAGCATTGGCAGCAAACTTATCTAACCAATTTTACTAAGAGAAGCCTCTTCTAGGAGGCTGAAAGTTCACCAAGTACTTCAGAGCTGCCTCACTGCACTGAGGCAGGGTCTTTTCGTAAGTTGAGAGTGGTGTGAAGAGGCAGCTGTAAAGTCCTGCACCAAGGGAAAGTAATGCCTACCGCAATACATTCAGCAGAAGCCTAAGGGGTGTTCAGTCTCCAGGCTCTGTGATCCGGGGGTCTCCAATTCTGTGGCCCAATATTGACTCAATAACTCATGGGCCAGTTCCCATTTTTCCTTCTGGCAGCAGAGATGAAGGAAAAGGGGAAAAAAAATCCCTGGCAGTTCGGATCTTTCTCGCTCACTCCACGACAGATGGGGAGGCAGTTTGCAGCCAGATTCCCCCTCTGGTAGCTCAAGGCAAGAACCACGCTTGCTCAGGGCATTGCAAGCTGGAAAGTCACTCCATAATAAATAATGGAACAAGTAATAGAAAAATATTGAGATGGCATAAAAAACCTGCAACATTCTCTTTCAAAGAGGATATGGATTATTTAGATATATGGAGGTAGGAAAATCTCTTGAGAGCAGGCTGTCTTGCATGCACACAACATGTCTAGCATACCTTCTTTCATGCACACAACAAATATTTTTCTGCTCCTTCACTGGCCAGTCACAGAATAAAAAGGTGCTCCAAGCTCTGACATGATTTATAAAAGCCTTGGAAGATGCCCTATTTTAGGGAAAAAATCTGAGTACTGATAAAGGTCTGGTCCTTTAAAATCATAGGAATAAAAGCCTATATAAAAATAAAATGGGTTTCTTACTCATTATCTCCATTTTTTGAGGTTTATCTCCTTTCAATCCCTTTCATACAGCAAAACAAAATTGCTCAGTTCTGTATGTCTTGTTCTCCTCTAAACTGCCTTCAATTTCTTGAAGATAGAATTATGTAAAAGAGCAACTGCTTCAGAAAAATTAGGTGAGAAATTTCTATTGTTCTATGTCCTTTAGCCCGAAAATTTTGAAGCCTTCTGTCACTCTTAGAGATGGGAACCCCAAAGCTGGCAGAAGAAGAGCTATTTCGTATGTGGCTTTGTTACATAGTGGAACTCTTTGCCATTTATTATTTCCCAGAGTAACATTTTAGTGTGATTTTTAAAAAAGCACTGTGGTTTTTTACAGTATTGGAAACACACTATTTAATAATGGCTGTACTGGTTCAGATTAATCATCCATCGGACCTAATATCCATTTTTTAATATGAGAGCATAAAAAAGTTGTTCAAATGTGTCAGAAGACAGCAAGGAAAGTAATTTTTCTTTTTACTAATAAAAGTGCTGGAAAATAAACTAAACATAATGTTCCAGTCTTGCTGAAGACAGAGATGTGCCTGAATTGGGAAAAGAGCCAGGAGGCATAACAGTGTACTGTAATGTTAGCACTCTTTCCTCTGCAACACTGGACTCATCAGTAATCATTGAGTAGGATACACTGGGTAGTACTAGGCGGTACCTCTGAACCCCATGCCAAAAAAAACCTCATTCAGAGTACAATTTAAAACCAGTGGCCCAAGCCTCAGTCCTACAAATCCCAGTGAGACCACAAAGAGAGAGGGAGGGGCAGCCCCTGCTTTGCCAGACCTCAGTGGAGATCTCAAACCTTCTCTGAATTACAGTAGGGATACCCTTGTTTTAGTACACATCCCAACTATGCTTCCTTCGGAACTGACTGCATTTTTTCATTTCATAGCTATTTCTACAAAGATTTTTAAAATGTATGGAAATTGCACAAGCACAAACATGATGGGAATTTTTTTCTGTGCTAGCAATTCCCTCTCCCATTTTTATCCCTACTTTATTCTTCTTTCTCTGTCTTACCTATAGGGCTCTCAAATGGCAGCAATTAAGTGAAATACCATCAATAAAGATGAATGAAATCCCAGTGTAATACATGGCAGAATCTTTCCTTGCAAAAGCAAAACTAAAAAGTCTTTGCATGGTTTTATCAGATTGTGAATCTGTCTTAACTGTGGTTATATTTTACGGTCACAAGGTCAAAGCAGGTTTAATCCTAGTACCAAAATCCTTCAGCCTTTGATGTATAAATACCAGATACAGTGCTGCTTTAGACTGAATTGTCAGAGAAGCAGCTTCCCTTACAAAATTTCAGCAATTTTGGAATTAAGAAGAAACAAACAAAAAAACCAGCCCTCAGTAATCTGGCTGTAGGTCTGACCCAGAGCTGAACCATGGGAGCAGGTTTTGATTTTGCTCTGGAGAGACACAGATCAGTGTGGTGAACAGCTGGCACTGTGCCACTGCAGAATCTCAAGGGCAGACCTGTCGTATCTCACTGATACAAATCTAACTACTGTACACAGGGCTGCCATGCAGAATCACACTCCCAAGCCTTCTCCACCACACAATTCGACCAGAGCAAGTAATCTCACAAAATTCTTCTACGCTATGCCAAAAGGATGGCATATTTTCCTGCAGAGCTTTCTCCCTCATCTCAGACGATATGCAAGAATGAGCTAGGAAAAGGGAAAGGCAAATTTGCAAGCAAAAGAGCTCTGGGGGAAAAAAGTCCCATTTATTTTCTTTTTCCTTTTTTTTTTCCCAATGCCTACAGTGTGGAGTCCCTATGACCCACAACTGGCTTTGAATTGGCAACAGCCGCAGAGGTTTTTACAGAGTGGTAAAGAGATTTCCTCTCCGTAGTTCTCCAAAACACCATTTTCTTTTGACTGTTTCCTTGTCACTTGCTCCTTACACTTACACTTTTATCCCTGTACTGCATTACTTGCATTATTTAATTCTGTTTCTTGCACGATTTAATTCTACAGCATGTATGTAGAATATATCTGGTTGTAGCTGAAAATCTGGTCTACTTCAGGAGGTTAAAAAAATATTTGCTGGAAAAAAGTGACACTTACGATTGTTCATTTTTATAGGATATTCAGTATATCCTTATCCTCACCCCAGTCTTGTGAACATTGTACTTTCTGATACCACGGGGGTTTTTTGCATTTCTGTAGAACATTGCTAAGCAGGTCCTGAGGGTTTTTCCCTCTGTTAGTATTTTTTTCTTTTTAATTGGAATTGATTAGTATGTGAAATAGTATTTTTGAAACTGATGACATTTCCTGATCTATAAGTATGCCCTCATGTAAAATGTTATTAATTCTGAAGTGCTTGGACATTTTATTTGCAAATGCAAATTCTAATAATCAGCTGAATTGGAGGTCCTTGTACAGATAGAGAATACAGGCTAAACCACAGATGATATCATAAATTTTGTACTCTTGAAAGCAGGAATATTAGGACTTGTGTCCACTCTTGTTCTATTGGAATTCAGCAGATACCAGATTGGAGTCTAAATCACATGGGGAGATAAGCATAGCCTTATCCACGATGTTATTTGTTTACAGACACATGAGCAGATGCATAATGCTTAGATGCAACTGGAATGACATTTCTTTTGGGCAGACGGCTTGCAAACAAAGAGACTCTGACAGGATCCTCCTCAGAATCCAGGGAGAGGCCCACATGAATGTTAGTCAATATTTGCCCCACACGGGGAGAAACGCCTGTAGGAAAGGAAAGCATTGTCTAGACACTGAGAACTCCAGAAGCAGGACTCCTTCTAATTTCAATAATTAAGCAATTGAGATTGCATTCCCAAATTCTAAAGGAGAGTTCATGTCAGCCATGATGAGAAGCCCTTTCCTTCTGGATTTACAAGGAGAGCTGTTCTTAAGCTTAGCACCTTTGTCTTGGTAACAGGCATTACTTTAGAAAAGTAAATATTTTCAATAGATATAATAATCATTTTAGTTCACACCCATCAGTTTACATACAGAGGCAAACCTGTACCCATTGGGACAGATTTTGCAAGTTTCTACCAGAAAGTGGAGAAGACCATTTGAATGCATGTAGTTATCATTATTTTGATGCCAAAATGCCAGAAAATTTATTAATGCAGTAAGACACTGAGTGAATAGCCATTCAGTATGTACAGCCACAAGTTGTCAAGTGTTTGGATACACAAATTTTCAGCCCATGGATTTGAATTAGCCATAACCGTCATGTTCCCACAACTCCTAAATTTCATATATTCTTATTCTTACTACACTCTCCATTTTTCCCTTATTCAATTAAATAATAGAAACTTAGCTAAAAGGATAAACCTGTCCCTGTGCCTCATCTCACACTCTCACTATAGGAGAATCTTAAGATAACTAAGTCCAGAAACCAGAATGACAAATATTGCAGCCACAGAAACACAGCCCTAACATAACGAGTGATGCAGGATGTGAGTAGACACCATCAGAAGTATGACAACATCTTTCTTAGTGGATGGAGTACTAAGTCGATGCAAGATGCACTGCAGCACCCAGCAGAAACACAGGTGAGGAAGTACTTGACTTCTGTGAGGAAAAAGCAACTTCGTAGTCACAAGTTCAGCTAATTACCTCCTCAGAGACAGGCACATTATACATGAGCTGGAGCGCCAGTCTGCTTTGCCTGGACAATATGTCCCAAATACAACTCTATCCCCATTTTGAGTGAGTTGGTTGCTTTACACAGCAGGTCATCTACCCCATAGCAGTTACTTTGGCCTTCATGCTGGATTCACAGCCACTTCAAACTGCTGAACTTCAAACTCACTTCGAGCTGAGCCCGCAAAAGATGGCCTAGAGGAGATTATGCTGCTGTACCACACATCCACACCTTACTCAGTCATGGGTTCCCTGTACCCTCAGGTACTCGCACAGATGTCGGCACATTTTGTAAAATGGTGACTCTGCCATGAGTAATGGTCTCTACCACAGGCACAGCCTTATGGAAAAGCTCTTCAGTCATTTATTTAAGATATGCCTAGTGGCCTCCATGAGAGATTAACAGTACCTACTGTTTGAGTGCAGTATCTTACTGATACTGTGGACATATTCCCTTAACTCTTTTGCTATCTGTGTGTTAGGATATATCCTCCCTTCAAATTTAGCATTCTTCTGGGCAAAAATAGCACTGCAGAATTAGTTTTAATATATTATGTTATTAATGAACCAAGGCATGAGAGAAGATATTTTATATGGGACCATACACATTTCTGGCAGTCCCAGACTACAAGCATACACTCCCTAACATCCTCTGCCTTCTTGAAGTCGGCAACAAGTTGTCTGGGAAGAAACTTTTTCTCCAGAAAGGATAAGTTATTGGCAAGAAAGGACTGCACACAAGGAGGCATATCTCTGCTCAGATATCCTAGATCAGTGTTATATCTGCCCCTTCTCTTCTGCAGGCCAGTATGTGTGAAGGCAGTAGCAGACAAAACAGTCTTTGCTTAGTTTGTCCATTTGATCTGTGATTTACCCCAGTTCCTGCATCATGTAAAGGTAATCTGGTCTCCAGTTCACTCCATTGCTCTGTGACAATTTACTTCTACATATTTAGAGAATTACAAAATAAACTCAGTCTCAAATTATAATCTATCTCTTTTTTTTAAGAAAAAATCTTCAGACTTTTTTCCTAAATATATTTAAATCTTACCAGTGAACATGATGCAGGGTTATTAAAAAGTAATTCTGGATAAATTAGCTTGCAGCTACAAAATTAATGTAATTAATTTATTACTTGCAGCCACAAATCAAAACATTGTTAGCAATGCTGAATGCAATTTAATATGCACTGTAAGTTTCCATATGGCTTCAATTTTAGGTTCCCTGGTCACTACAGAGGCTCATTTGCAGAATGGTCTGCAGGCATAAGAAATCAGCTTTTACTCACTGGGAGAAAAGTTGTTCAAGATGGTTCCTACACAGGCACAACAGTCCAAAAATGTCCCAAACCACTAACACCACTTGGGATTATCATATCCTGCCCAAGACTGAGGAATATCTACATGCATTCACAGAACTACAGATATAACCATTGCTTATTTAAAAAAGCATCCGTAGTCAGAACTGCTATTTACCAGTTCATCATCCTAACCATGAAGGCACATTTTTTAAAAGAACTGAGCATCCAATATCTCTTTTAGAGACAATAGGACCAAAACATAATAAGATGTTACAACATCAACTTTACAAAGCTTAAAAAAAGTCTACAAAACTTATAAACAACTCAAGAGCCTAAATTTTGACAACGATATACAGATCACCTGTAAGTGAGGTACTGCTGAGTTTTTGCATAATGTACCCAGAGTTGTGCATGCACTGTGATTAGCTTGAACACATCAACTAGATAAAGGCAATATGCTGCACATACATTTCATTATCAGTAATCTTGTTGCAGAACATTGACATGACTGAATGAGCAACAGTGCCTGTTTTCAAAGTTCTCTCTCTTACCTTCTTCAACCACACCAAATTCCAGCAACACTTAGCTCATTTTTACTTAAGAAAATCTGCTAAGGAGTGATTACAGTGGATTTATGCCCCTAGATTCAAGTCTGATTGATGGATAATGTGACTAAGAGCAAGAGCAATAAACCAAGTCCTTTCCAAACAGGAGCAGGCCATGAACACCAGCATCCCATGCCACAGCTCTATTCACTAGATTGCAAGCTTGCACAGGTCACAATATTACTTATTCCTTCCTTCTTTCTCCTTCTTGCAAAAACCCATTCAATGAAGTATATCTTATAACCAAAGCAAGATACTTCAAAGTTTTTTCTTTGTTGGAAGTTTTCTGATCAGCTTTGTTAATAAAATTGTCAGAAATTCCCAACACACTTTCTCTTCAAACTGGCACCAGCTGTGGCATGGTAATCCACACCAACAGCAAATACGGCCAAAATTATAGGCACAGAATTATATTTTTTTTCATTAACAGTACTTGCAACTAACACTTGTTTGATAAGTCAGCATCAGTTTTGGTTTGGCACTATTCATCTGTGCCTGGATTTCACTTATAGCTGGGAAACCACATCCAGCACAACACCAGTTATATCAAAACTCAGAATAAAAAGGAATGGGGCTGGGGCAAAAAAGAGGCTTTCACATCCTGAGACCATAATACATCGAGTAACAGCCTGGAAGTACCCAATCAAAGGCATGAGCACAACCAGAATTAGGAGGTCAGGCTTATCAAATGTCCACAGAGCTACTCAAGAAGAATGAGAAGGAGGTGCTTGATGGCTGTTTATCAGAGACACGTTTGAGGCATCATTAGCTGTTGGTGGTTCAGAGTGGTTGTTGTCAGCACAGCCCCTCTCCTGGAAAATATCTTTGCCAGACCTCTCCTGGGCAGCAAAGGCATCAGCATACCATTGCAGCCAGGCTAGCCACACACAAGGAAAAAGCATCAGAGATCAAAGCACTAACAATGCTGAAATCTTGATTGTATAGGGGTTCAATAAAACAAGTCTCTGATCTAGGCTATTCTAGCATTTCAGGTTATTTTGACTAATTTCTAACCTACACTTTTGGGACGACCCCAGACTAAATTACTGTGAAGGAAGTGAGACAGATGGAGGGAAGAAAATAGTAGCAGGTAGCCCATTATAACTTAATTCCTACTCTTTCTAGCACTCCTGACATCAATAAGCCCTGTCCGCCAGAAAGGCATCACAGTGAAGAGAGGGCTCATGGATATATTTCACTGCATTTACACAATGATTTCCTGAAATGGGAGGGAGCAGAGGAGCTGCCTTCTTTATTTTAGCACTGTCAGCTGTTAGTACAGAGAGTCTCTCTCTGGTGTTATGTTCTCGTGAGCTGGCAGATCTGTCGGGTATATCATGAGGTCTGTTCATGCACCTCCATTCCTAACAACTTTCTCCTCACATGCTCTCCTGATTTTCTTGAGGCGTAAGGACCAGTTGACTATGGAAATGAAATAAGAGAATGTAGAAAATGAGTTTGACACAAAGGGAGTTGCTGGCAAATGCCACCGCTTCCTCCAGGCATAATGGTAAGAGACAGCTGCTTCTGCCAGCCCAGAAGCAGTAGCTGAGGGGGCTAGCACAGCACTTTTGAAAACCTTTAGTCTGATGAATAACTAGGTAAAGGCTGCATATATTTACAATGGAACACCCCCAAATCCAGGGCTTCAAATTTTGCTCTGCTGTTCCATGTTGTCATCCACTGTAAATGCACACAGGAGTGATGTCAGATGACTTTTGTTGAAGTTTGTGAGTTTATTGTGTTCAAGTCTTTTGTAACAAGAGGAGCAAGACAGGAAATGGACCGTGAGAATGTGAGAAGCATTGTCCTTTGCAATTTCCAAAAGTGCTATTTAAGAATACAGTTATCATTTTTGCAGCAAGACATTACTTTTTGGATCAAATATTTTGATATATGAACAACCCCAATGACTATAGAATAAATAATTACAAAAATATTTAATCACTGTACACAATACTATGGTTTTATTTTAAATTTTCGTTACAGCTATTTCTTTGAGTAATTACACGGCAATGGTAACTCTGAGGATACATGCATTTTGTCAATCTCTCTAATAAATAGTAGCAGAATACTGTAACTGACATGCATACATCAATATTTTAGGATTTAGTGATTCTTAAATTGTTTGGAAATAGTTACAGTAACCAGTAAATACTGATACTTTTACCTCTAAGAGCATCTGTCACTCGGAGAACTGGCACAATGCTTAGAGTACCACTTTGTGGAAAAAAACAACACAAATGTTTATTGGTAGCATTAAAGGAACGGCTTGATGTTTTTCAGCTCTGAGCAGAATAGCTGCCTGGAGTGCCACATGTTATGATCAGCACACAAATACTAAATAAAATCCTTCCACAGGGGAGACCTTAATTTCAAACAAGAGAGAAAACAAAATTCTCAATATTAAATTATTAAAAGCATACATATTGGGAAAAAATAAAAACAGACATTTGTGCACTCACCTCTCCTGAGAGAATAGGGACACATGATACTTTCTAAAGTCTCAGAGTTAGCAAATGGTAAATAAAATTCACGTTTCCTGATTTTTCTATTCTTTCCTCAGCACTTCTCAGGAAATGCGATAAATCTCAACTGAGATTATGTGTGCTCGCCAACAGACGACCAGATCACTTTGGCAAGATTCTGCCCTCATTCCTGCCAGCAAAACTCATTTAAACACATTAGATTTACTCAAATAGTAACGAGGATAAGAATAAAAACTTGCATTTAATTCTGTCAAAGTTCAACATCCTCCACACTTCTACCCAATAACAAATCCAAACATCCTACTCTTATAACATTCCCTCCTTTTTTATTTCCCTCAGAACACTTCGTATTTGTGAGCTGGCACCATTACTACAGTTTAAATGCATGAGAAAACCCAAGATGAAATGACTGTCCCAAGAAGTTACAAACTGAGCAGAAACCTAGTGATCGACTTCCTGAACCAAGCTGAACCCAGATTCCTTAAATCAGATTTCAGACATTTGACTGAGCTACTTTGGGTTAAATGGCTGCCATGCATCAGCTGAGCCCCAGTGAAAATAGTTTAAATTAGCATGTGCTACCCTACATTTGCAACAGCTCAGCTGCTACATAGGAACTCATTAAGCCATGGTAACTTGCTCAAGTGTCTGAAACCTCAATCTGATGCTCTACCCAGTGGCCCACATAACTGCCCAAATCATGCTCTCTGCCTCCATGCCAATAAACCTCCTGAGCCCATCTTTCAGAAAGTAAGGATGTGCCCAAGAAAATAAGCTCAGTACAATTTTCCAGTGAGATGCTTCAGAAGATTTATTCAGATAAGCATCTAGATCTGAATCTCTCTGCAATTCAAGTAAACATCATGGATGGTATAGGATTTCTTCATGTCCTGTCTCTGTCTTCTGTTTTATATACTATGTTTTCTTCTTCAGCCCACCAACAAGTATTACACTATAGATTCCTCTTTCCTTGACTATTGTAATTTCTCGTTCTGATCTCTGCAAGACGTACTTCTCCAGAACACTTCAAGGAACTGCTTTTTCCTAGGGAAGAAAAGAAAATTTTTAAAATATATCTACTGACTCCTCCTTCAATTAGAAATCCAGTTTCAAGCTGTCTCTATCATTCTCTCTTCCTCTCTAAATCATCTATTCATATATTGTCTATTAGAAATGTAGTGCAGCAAACCTTACTTCAGCTAGTGCTGTGTGAAATGCACATCCTGATCCTTGAGCCCTCTTATAGGAGAAAGGGCACATATTCATTCTTACTTATTTCCTTAATCTCTCTTTTGGAGTATTGTGTGTGTGTCATTTATTAAATATAGGATTCAGATCACATTAAAGTGTTATGCAAAATTAATTTATATTTTATTTCTTGTTATTTTGCAACCTGTAATATCTACCAAGAGAAATATCTGTGAAGATAATTGAATTATAATAAATGCAGAGCAAAAGTGAGCATCTCAATATACGTGACCCAGTATAGCTTAGTACCTCAACTTTTGTAAGGCACTAGTTTAAACCTTGGGGGAAGTGTTACCTCAACTATTATGTCTACAGGTAAAAGAAATTGGATTGAGCTGAGAAATTTTGCACATATATAAAATTACCAGGATAAGATTTGCAATTTTTCAAGTCAACTAATATAACAACAAAATCGTATTTTGGAGTGGGTAAATGCAGGAAGATCAGTTACTGTCTGATGCCTCAAATTTATGCAGCTCAAGAAAAAGAAGGCTGGTCTTGTTCCATCTGACAGTATTATCCTAGCAATTTCACCAGGTAAATATAATTCCAGCTTTGTGCTGTGGCACAAAAGCACTGATTATCTGTGAGTTACCCCTTAACATACTATGATTATTTTCCTAAACTTGTGCTTCAAGAGCTCACAAGAAGCTAAAGACCCGCTTAGCTTTAGGAGTACCTCCCAGGGCTGATGTCTGGGCTGTGCTAGCACAAGTTCTGCTAAGAGTTGCAGTTTCCTGACTGACGGAAGAAATAGGAAAGGGAGGATTGCTGTGGTTTATTCATCTGGTTGGACTGAGACCTTGCTTCTTCCTCAGCCCAGTCCCACCAGCTGTGATATAATGTGACTCCAAAGGAGCCATGGCCATTACCATTGTTCACTTGTTCTCTCAGCTCTCTGAGGGAAGTGCCTCTTACTGCTCCTATCTATGAAGACATGTCATGTATTTAGGGGTCAGCCTGTCTGTCAGGGCATCCTGCAATCTCTCCATTGTCCTACAGAAGAGCCAGGACGCAGCTGTCAAGTCTCTAACCAGGCAACAACAGCCAGGGAAGGGACTGGCCCCAGGTTTGCTTGATACAGACACAAAATAGCCTTCCCTGATGGCAATTTTTTCACACCATGGACAGGTTTTGAAACTGTATTCATAGCAAAACCTCTGGAAAAAAACAATAAAAATTTTGTCCTTTTGCCATCTCTAAGAGGGAATCCATACTTTAGTTCAATCAGTAGCTACTACAGTAATGGAGAAAATGAGATGCAAATCCCTTTCAAAAAACTGGAAAGGGTGTCTGTCCCTGAATGCTTATATCTAGATTCTATGCCAGGAGCAGGAAAGTGTACAAATGGAAAAGAACATGTTTTATAATAAAAAAGGCAAATAGAGAATATTCCTCAAACAAAAATTATTATCATAGAATAGAATAGAATAGAATAGAATAGAATAGAATAGAATAGAATAGAATAGAATATCTCCCCACACAAAAAATATTGCTGGAGACAAAATCAAATGCATCTTATTGCATTTTTCCAGAGCTAGGAAGAGAGTAACTAGCTCATAAATCCCATCAGGAGCTTGGGGATTTTTGATATAATGAGTTTTACAGTTTCAGAGGAGACTGCTTTGCTAATAATTATGTAACAGTAATTAAATCTGAAAAAGGTTGTACTCTAACTATGTTGATTTATTGCAGCTCCAACAAAATACTTCTAGAGTGTGCTTTGGAGCGTGCACCTCCTCCCTCCAGTTTTCTTTAAATTCTCACAGAGCACTGGGTCACAGATGGTCTGAGATGCGATATTTTCCCTATTAAATTCCTAATAATCTTTTTCCGAGGCTGAGTCATGAAAGCCTGGGGATTTCTCATTTTAATTAGAAGGTTTAAGGAGCTAACTCTGTTTGAAATTTCCTCTTAGGAGATATAGGTGCAGGCGATCCCATTCAGGAGAATGACACAATATAAAGGCCACCACCTCACTTCCGTATTAGGTTGCATCTGATTTGGCATAACTCCTGATCTGGATGCTGATGATGTGCCGTCTGAGTTGAAGGCACAACATTTCACCATTTCAAAACAGAATTATTTTAAGATTATGTCTGAAGACATTTTAGGCTCTAGCTGGATGTTTCCTACCCTATCATCATGCTCCATCACCCTGTGTAGAAACTATTTATAAATGTGAATTATTTATTAGTCTGATTGAAGCAATTAGTAGATATCATTTGGAAACAGCACTGTTAAGGATGCTCATACAAAGAGACATACTATATTGTCCAAAGGGTTTATCCTCACACTATTTAAGATATTAACGTTTCAGATTAATTTTACCTGCAGATATTATAAACTATAAAAATAGAACACTCTGCTAGAAAAATGTTTTATGTACAACTTTAGCATTCACAGTATGTGAAGAACAATGTCCCAACTCTGCCATCCAAAGGAGGTTATTCTTAGGCCCTCATAGCTGAGTTTGGTAATTTCATAGAATGCCTGTTGTTTAAGAGTTAGTCTGGTGTATTATTCACATGCCCCTTGGTAGTCTATTAGGAAAAAAATCCTACTTCTTAGAAGACAGCTGTTGAAGTTTCATCAGCTTATACTTTACAGCCAATTCCTGTGCTTTAGGAAAACGAAGAGTATCTCTTATTCTTCCAGCATGGTGTGCAGTTGTCAAGAAGTCACGAGACATTATAGCACTAGGTATCTTTTGCCTTTTATAGCACTAGGTATCTTTTCAGTTTTCGACAGACAGAAGTGACAGTGTGTTTTGGGAAAGTAAAAAGTTTCACCCACTCTCAACTGCACCACTTACACATGCTAAAAATAAAATTTTATTGGAAGTAGTACTGTGGCATATAGACTTGGCCTTGAATAAAATAAACAACCTTTTCTACATTAAATCCTGCCAGTTGTGCCATCTCCATGAATGAGTTTTTATAAGCCTGAAGTTTTAATTTTGTTTTGCATTTTTAAAAAACTCTGCGTGTAATTGTTCAAAAGCTTAAGTTGTCATAAATTGTTTAAAAGGTTTAATTTCTATATATAATCCAGTCATTTGTATATGCAATTTTTATGCCCTAGTTGCTGAAATGTTCTAAAGATTTGGGATTTAATGTAACAGCAAGTATTTCTCTTATGTGTCACAGAATCTATAAACAAAGACACAGAATAGTGCTTTATACTGTTTTCCAAAGATCAAATCCATCCTTACTGTCTGCAAATCACAGTCTGCAAATGCCTCACAAATAAGGTTACTCTCAGTGAAGTGCTATATCACTTGTGAAGGAGGAAGAAGCCATACTAGTTTATGAGCAAGAAAAGCCAGCCTTTACCTGGAATATGGTGAGAATGAAGAATTTGGCCCTACCCTAGATTGCACATAATATTTTGTGTATGAAACATCAACATGTGATCTGCAAAACCAGCCATTCTTCTGAATGCTCACAAACTCAGATGATGCTGTAAGAATTGGCTGGATTTGTCCACTTGCTTCATAATGCCTTTTGTGAAGCCCAGGAAGAAGGTGGCTGGTGATAGCTGCCTTCCCAAGGCATTCCCATGGAAGCAGCTTGGCCTCTGTGGTCTATTGTTATAATACTGTCTCTTGTCATCGGAAGGAATGTACATCCCATGCTATAATTGTGTGGGAAATGCAACTGTGTTAATTTCTCCCAAAACCAGTGTAGGGAACAAGAAGTCCTGCTTTTTAGTCCCCATTCACATAACAGCTGAGACACAAAATGAATTTCTCAGCAGAGAGCCAGCAGAAAACACAAACATCATTGGATTTTTTTCAAAGCAATTAGACTTCCGCTTATTTTCTCTCCCTTGAAGGTCCAAACTGTGAAAACAACAAAGAAAAGTAGTAATTTAAAAATACTCAGTAAAGCAAAGTGTTAAAGTGGCAGATGAAATCAGGTTCTGTAATGAGTTATAGGGAAAATGTCTCTCAGTTCTGATTAATGACTGGGGACACCTAGAGCTGCTTTGACTGTCTCAGCAGTACATGACTGGTGCATCAGGGTAATGTCTAATAACTAATCTTTGACACCAGAATTAAGTCATTTTGCAAGAAAACAGGTCATTAGAAGCTAAATTGAAATATAAGTAATACGATCTCTGTGGAGGATTGTAAATTAATTGGTTTTTAACAATAACACTTCCGTGTTTTATTAAAGCAGTGTAAGAATTCAGAGAAGAAAAGAATGTAGCAGATAAACAGGGCAGGTGTTGATGATGCAAATGAAATAGATGACAGATGGTTAGTAGCACGATCACTCACTGTGTGTGTATAATGGATAGAGGTAATCAAATTCCTTTGTGAATTGGTGACTTTCTTTACATCAAGAACTATAACTGTGCTGTGATTATACAGCTTCTCCTTAAAAATTACCTCCACTCCTTGTCATTATCCTGGGGTCCAGGACACTCAGATTTGCATACTGTCATACAAAAAAAAAAAAAAAAAAAACCAAGCATGCAAATAAAACCCTACCTGGGCAATCAGCTACCTTTACAAATTGGTAATAGGGCACTTAAAGTGTCTCCCATCAAAGAGCAGCCCACCCCCTAGAGCAGCCTAGCTGACCCTTGCTGTAAGACTTTTCTCCAGCCCTGTGGATGAACTGCTGGGCTGAAAATGACCACATGATATGGTTGCTGCCCCCCAAATGCCAGGTCATGTTGCTGTCTTGGAGGGAAGGGACAAGTTACTGCTTTAGCAGAATGACATGACTTCTTGCTTGCTAATGGGTGCTATAATCAGCTCATTACACAAGAGATATACTGATTTTTGAGGGAGATTTATTTCATGGCCCCACAGAGCTGTGCTGGGTGATTTGACATAGATTATAAGAGAAAATAACCAGGCTCTAGATGCAGAGATACCATATTATTATATATATATCACACACATATGTACACAAACACACCCAGACAAAAAGCAGAAAACGTTTGAGCCAGCACTTACTTTACAGAAAGCTCCCTCTGTTCTGAGCCAAGAAAATGAGCAAAAATAATTATCAAGGACTTCAGACATCATATCAGGAACTAATCTATTAGTAAAGCAGCTTCCAGGATGTGTACAGAATAGACTGCTGATGCAGTAGATCGGAAATGGTATCTAAACACATCACTTTCTTAGCACTCTGCATTTCATCAAAACAAAGACGCCTTTTCCATGGAAGTACTCTGCCCACACCAATGTTGGGAGAATGCCTGCAAGATATTTCTAGGATCGCTGGTGAAGCCAGGTTGACATTACTTCCATCCTTGCTCTTTACAATTACAAGCATAACTTTGCTGCAGCAAGGGAGTGGTGTTGTCATGGTGTCCCTAGGGCAGCATGAAAGGGCGATGGCTTTCATGGTCTAGCACAGTATTTCTGTAAGAATATGTTCTGCTGAAGCACCTGCTTTGCACACCCCTTCCTCACCCTCAAGCCTGCAGGGGGAAGAAGGGTGGCAGGATCCTCTGCAGCATCCCTCTGTCACAGCTAGTTCTACTAAACTGCCAAAACCTCTCCTAAACTCTATAACTGTTCAGCAGAAGGCTTTGTTTGCGCTAAGGCTAGAGCAATTTTAGGGTCACAGTGTCAGCTGCTTGTACCCTCTCTGTCACCAGAAACTGGAGCCTGGATAAATGCAGATCACTCACCATGCTTATGGAGATAAGCATGGTGCAGAGTAAATATTGTGCTTGAAGCTAAATGTCAAGAATTCTAGCAAGCTTCAGTGGGGAGACTACAGATATACACAGATGCTAAAGAAAGGTTACTAGATTTTATATTATGAAATCAAAAACTTCTCTCTGTTAGATGACAGAGCATGTTATTTAATACTTTTTGTAATATATCAAGAACAGAGGTCTTGACACTGTTTTGGAGCAAAATGCTTTTTCCCCAAAAAGCTACATCTACTCCCTATTGAAAAGAAATTGTAGCAGGTTGCTGCATCATTAGAACAGGAGAGATAATGCATAACCCAGAGACTACCATATGAAATCAAAGACTGGAACTACATTCAAGACCCTTTGATGTTTCAGTTTATTCATTCTGTATTTCTGTGTTACAGTTCTTTATTATTACACAGTTATTATTTTGGCTTATTCATGTCTATACTTATGACTGAGACTTGCAAACAGTTTAACAAAGTTATTAGGGAATTTTATTATTATTCTCATGGCAAAACTGCATATTATTTATTTTGGTGACAAAAAGAGACAAAACACAGGATCTTTAAGTTGTTAGAGAAATGATGCATAAACGCTAAAATATCATAAGTATTTGGAACAATGAGAATGAATCTCACTGAATAATAACAAAAAAGCTATTAAAAATACTTTGTCACTGCCTTTAAATAATATCTCCTTAGGCATCAAATCTTTGTTGTTGCTATTGTTACTTCTGTTCTTTGTCTGCCCTGCAGAGACAAAACAGCAAAGAATGAGCTTGGTTATTTCCTTTCAGAAGCAGTGTTGACAATGAACTGCAAAATACATGGGCCAGTGTGTTAACCCTATGTGTTACAGCTAACCTTGAATGAAAAGTTGTGGCAGGGGAAAATATGGACTGTTGCATTTTCACCACTGGTGATGATTAACAACTAAAGAAGAAGGTATTTGGACTCCTAAATGGTAGGCTGAATTTATAAGAGAATTTCTTATAAGGAAGATTTTTAGCATAATGTAGACAGTACAGAAACTAGCAAGGAATAAAACTGAATGTGGGAAACATGAACACAGTATTTTTAAGATCACATTTCTGAGCCAAAAGATATTTTCAAATGAATGAGATCCCATATAGAGGTATTTAACAGTCAGTTGTTCACAGGCAAATATGAAGAAAAGTACCAGAACAGGTAGAAACTGTGTGTGACCACAGCTTTCTAAATGGATGTTAAAAAACAGTTTTAAAATCAGAGCCCTATGACAAGACTAGGTCCAGTGTACACTCCAAGCCAGGACTCCAGGTCAAGTCTATCAGGCATTTGACTACTGCCTATGTTAAAATAGCATTTTGTCAATACTGTTTTGACAAACTGCTGTGTGGTCATTTTATACAGATAAGAGATCTTAGAATCAGTTCCCACTAGGGTAAGAGTCCTCTCCTCTGGGAACTATTATATCTCCATATCGATCAGAAGTTCCTTTAGGAGGCCACAGAGTTAGCTCTGTGTCATCTGGGTTTCACATTTCTGCCCTGGTACCTAAAGTCCCTGAAATCTGTGAAAAATTACCAACTTAAAAGAAATGAGCATTTGAATATTCATTGATTTTAGCCGATCCCTGCCACCTTGGGTCATTTTGATGAAGAGTTACAAATTTCCCAAAGCTGGCAGCATACTGCCAGAGACTGTATGCATTCCATATGTATATTAGCAACTATGCTACAATCTCTCAACTATATTCCCATACTTCTTTCAGATCATTACAGAAAACTTGCATTGACTAATATGTTATATTTCACTCACCACCCTAGTGCAGGTGTGTTAGGGAAGGGAGGAACTAAATTAAATTAAGATAGACTTCAGGTGAAAAACTGCTTTCTAGCCCTGCATGTGTTGTGATAAGTGGGTCTTTGGAAAAATAGCAGAAATGCCTGACTAAATTCTGCTTTTTAGAATGCAAGTCTCTTCTGGAATTACTGGTGTTGGAAAGCTGAAGGAGAAGAAGGTTAACAAGCGAAAGGTACACCCTTACAACAATTTGTTTCTTAGCTTTTCAAAATTCCTGCTGCCAAAGAGGATCTAGAGAAACAGTCTGATCATCACTTCTTTGTTCATCAGAAATCTTATTGTGTGCAGAGCTTGGAAAAGGATCAAACATAGACGATACATTAACAAAAGATAACTTAATTTTGCTGATTTGAGGAGTCCAAATATCAAAAGACTCCCCATAAATTACTTTGGTCTTTTCTTTGAGCTATTTTTGAAGACGCAAGAGCTCACTGAGGTGAAAATAATGGTCTGCATTCAAAGATTTGAATGTGTCTCTATTCCAGTAAAAAATTAACTTGTATGTACACTAAGCAGCAGTTGCAACAATGAGTAGCTTTGTATCACTCTTCTGGTCTGTGCTCTCTTAAATGACAAGTAAGCATCAATTTTTCATCTTGACCCCTGCCATGCCCGTATGACTGGTTCTCGCACTGAAGCATTACCATCAAATTGGTCTCGCAAGTGGTAGGCAGAAGCTAGGGTTTTGGTGAGGTTTCTTGTGGAGTTTTTTGTGGTTTGGGGTTTTTTTTGTTTGGTTGGTTTTGGTTTTGCTTGTTTGTTTGTTGGTTTTTTGAGATGGGAACAGCAAAAGAAAGCCATTTGCCTCAAAGACTTCAGAGGATTTTTGGCTGCTGTGGGCTGGCAGAATGATAGAGCAAGGGTTGAACATCAGGAGACAGCATGAGACACAACTCTGTAACCTGATACAGACCAATAGAGGAAACTGGGCAGAAAGAGCCTTTAAAGCAGGCTCTTGGGATCTCCTATAAAACTGCTCTATCATATTTTTAGAAAGAATTTTAAAGTTTCTAAGTAGGATTTACCTTTTAAAGCTGTTAACGAGAAGTAAATGGCTTTTCTTTTTAGATGTCTTTTTAACTCAGAAAGCACATAATTTCTGTTACATTAACCTAATTTCGTGACTGATATATTACATATGTTTGACAATGAACTTTCCAAATTTGTCTTTAACTAGAATTTTGGAATAGGAATCTAAAATTGAAAAGCTATTTGGTAAGGATTGAGCATCACCTCTTCTGCTAGCGTCTAAAGACTCAACAGGCCCTTAAAATTGCCAAGGGACTTCAGATAGAAAGTGGCATTTGCTACAGGCCACACAGGATTTCACTGCATGAGGACAGAAAGGAATGGCTTCCACAGCTTTAGGAGAAATCAAATAACCAAGACAAGGAAGTGTTACAGTAAAGACTCCTTCCTTCCTGCAGAAAGGCAAAAAAGCCCCCTATCCTTGGACATGTGAGAGGCTTTAATGAGAAAAGTTAAAGATATGGAAAAATGGACGCAAAATATTTGTCATGAGCTGGACGTAAACCCTTTCCAGAAAAAAACCCTGACACGGAAGCCAGCTGAAAGACTGCATCTGCTTCCCAGCAACCATGTAGCACCAAAGGTGAAGCTGGAGCTACACAAGCCATAGAAGAAATTAATTTGTTTCTGAGAAAATCTGTAACCTAAACTTAGCCGTAGACAACACAATCCAGTGATATGACATGCATATGTGACCCATGACTTCCATAATAGTCCACTCAAATATGGCAGGGAAGGATTTTCAGTTGCTTTCAGAAGAGCTTGACTGCTGCAGAGAGGGCAGCTTAAAGGAGTTTTCAGCATAGGTATTGCAATAGGGAAATGCACAGGAGACGAGATGGAGTTGATGCTGTGGGGAACACCCAGACAGCAGATGGGCAAGAGACACATGAACAGCCCAAAGAGAAAAGAAAACATCTGCACCGAAGCACAGTTATAAGCATTTCAGCCTCTGCGCTTACTGATAATGAATAAGGGGAAGTTGCACTACACTTGTGTTGTTCAGAAATTTCTTAAAGCTAAGAAGCTCCTTACAGGCTGTATCAGAATGGCAGCCAGCCAGCACAAGGAAATGTGAGCCTTTGTGTAACACAGGCACTACGCCCAATGCTGCTGTAGCAGAGACTTACAAGTCACAGTTCTCCATAACTGTCTTCTTGTCAAAATTAGAAATAACCCTCACTTATCAATATGAATACAATGCACATCAGCAGTTGCTTATAAACAAACTGTTGACTCAAACAGAAACAATCTGTTGCAGCAGCACTGGACCTGCACATCCATGGGTGACTTCCAGGTGGCAGCAACAAGAGGTACTTAATCTACCTCCCTGCCCAGGGAGGTATCTGCCAGGCATATCTGCTTAAGTTTAGTTTCAGGGTCTCAGTATAAACAACTGATATAGTGTCCTCATTGCTCTGGCATTTTGATGAACTAACACATCTTTCCACAGGAGACCCACAGTTGCTGAGATTGGAAGCTTCATGCAACTGAAGGGCTGCCTCATATGTTATGTCTGTAATACCCAGCTACATCCTCCTGGTGTAGACACACACAATATCACTCATTGGAGAACTGACAATACCTAAGCGGTCAAATCATACCAAGTACCCTGTTTTCTGATCTTTATCCTTTCTGACACTGACATCAATGTCTAACTGTGCAGACACTGTGCTCTGCAGCCATCAGTTGAAGAAAATGTCAGCAGGTGATGATTCATGCCTCATTGGTTCTGCTCTGTAGTTTAACAGCAGTATATATAAATTAGATCTGTCTTTTTCTTAAGAGAGATGATATTATTTTAATGCTGTTTTCCAGCAACCTCCTTGCTCATGGTTAAGGGAGAGTAGCAGTTACTAGCAAAAATCTTTTCTTGAAATGAAAAAATAGGTTACACTTGTGATAGTTCATTTGTGGAAGCTACAATACCAGATATAAAATATGTAAGGAATATATACAATAGGAACCAATATCTGGCTGTGAAATCTTCTAGTGAAAAGAAAAGCAAGAAAAGAACATCAGATTAGGAGAAACACACTGTTTGCCCCTTCTAATTTAGAGAAAGGTATGACTGTTTTGTTCCATGCAGAGGTACACCTACTTTGTGTTGGGGAAGATGAAACAGGAAAGCCTTATAAATATGATTGCCTGGCAAAAGATGCTGAGAATAGGGAAACTATAAGTGAGATTGAAATGAAAGCAAGCGTTGAGATACCAAGCCTTAGTTACTGAACAACTGGAAAACAACGGGATGGCCGGCAGAAGGTAATCCCCTCTCTGGTTGAACAATACCCTCTGCCTGCTGACAAGTCCAAGGGTCAGAGCAGACCCTACTAGCTTGGCAGCAGGGGTCCAAAGAATAGTTTCTAGAGATTAAAATGTAACACAGTATGGTAATGTAATAATTCTTATAGGCTGTATGTAAATGCTACAGGATTTGTATCTTGTACTAGAGTGGTTAGTGGAAATTAGAATATTCAACACAGAAGAAGATTTATTGTATTGTAAATGAGAACCTCGCTCTCTTCATGCTCTCTTCGTGCTCTTTTCTCTCTCTTTTCCCTCTCCTTTTACTACTTCCACTACTTCCCTTCACCCTTATTCTCCCTTGCTCTTACCTTTGCTTCTCTTGCTCTCCTACTTTTCTGGCCTGCTTGGAGCTGCGGCTGGCAGCTCCAAGCAAGGCCACTATACCCACGCCCTTCATAGATAAACTATACCCTCTAAAACCTAACTACAGAGATCTCTCGTCTATAGCCGTCCCGACCGTCCAAACCGAGAAGATCCCACAACTTTGCTTTCTTTTCATCACTAGGTTCAGTAAATTTTCTTGAAAGAAACTCTTTTTATGGCCTCATCAACAACTTCCAACCTTTTTTTTTTGTAAGGTCAGTACAAAAGAACACTGTTATATCATTTACATTTTTCAGTTTTTAGGTGACCTGCATTATACCATTTCAGAACAGTAAGAGCCCCCTTCACAGTACCTTTAAGCAAAGCTCCTTTTTTCACTCAAATATTTTTTGAAAATAGGAATAGGAACAGAGAACATGCTATTATTCCCAATATGTTGTAACAGTGTTATTTGGGTTTACTGGGTCTCCTCCCATTGCTGGTCAGCTGCAACCTACATTGCAACCAGGACCAGAATTTCACAGAAAAGTTCTTAAATAGTTTCTCTTGGGACTCTGCATCATCACATTTTTTTCAGCTGCTGAATATGATAGATCAACAGCCACTATATATCTCCCAGATTTGAATCTCTTTCATAATTATACCTGAAGAAAAAAGTCTTGTACAATTACAGGAAGACAGGGAGAAAAGAGGAGGAAGACAAAATACCAAGCCAGAAATAGGTGATTTTTAGAGTCAGTTTCAGTAAAAGCTGATCCCTCAAAAATAACAAGACAAAATTTTTTGCACCTTGTTACTTCTTGGAGATCAACATTTATTGACACTAACTCCAGTTTTCACATTCACCTACCAAGACTCAAACCTTTTCTGCTTCAGCAGTCTAGTATGCTTGCCATATTGTCAGCCCACCTTGCCAGCCCTGACAATAAGCCAAAAATCTCCCATTTATTGTTGTAGGGGAAGAGTAACTATAGCCTGAGAACTGACAGTGAGCAATTCAGCCTCTGGAAATACTTTAATAATAAGCAAAAACTTCTTTTGTTAACTGCTTCAGCAACTGAAACTCTTGACTTACAATTACTCACTGTACCTGATTTAAGTATCTTATTCAAGGTTGTTGGATCAGGTGGTTAAGGAAGACTCTTAATTCATCTATCACACGGTGTGTATATTAAGTCCTCATATTTGTCATTACTTACATAACAGTTCATGTAAATCTGGAAAGAATTAATAAACCTAGCCTTTCAGGGCTACTCTCCAGGCAGAAGACAGCATTTTTTTAATTTTTTAAAAAACCAAAAACCCAAACCAAACAAACAACAACAAAAATATAAACAAAACAAACAAAAAACCCCCCCAAAAACCCCCAAAGCTAAAATAACTTATTCCTAAGGACTAAGAAAATCCCCAGTGTCTTTGGAAATGCCGCTCTGTCTCTCTCTTTCAGCTTATTACCAAACAGAGCAGATTTTGAATGATTATCCCCAATGAGTGAATTGCCTGCTGGGGTATATAACACTAAACCACATTTCATTTATAAACGAAATGGTTTTTTTCAGCTTGCTGTCTTAAAGCAATCCCCATGCTCTGCTATCTTTTGAAATATCAAGCTTTTATATGTTGGTGATGCTTTATACATACTGACACTCCTGTCTATTAAATACACATATTGTCAATTGTGTTATCCCTGACCACATTATAATCTATATTTACACCAATTTAATTGGTACTGCTGCTCGGCATTATCGGTACTAATAAAAACAACTAAAGCACTGAGAATACAGCAAATGTTTTCTCAGCTGAAGGTCACATTCTGCATTGACCTGCTCCTCACTTTCAGTCTCTGAATTTAGGGCAGCATGAACGGAGAAGTACAAGACAAGACTCAGTTTACAGATAATTTGGTACTAGACCACTTTTCAAAGTCCTGTCCTACTTTATCACAGGAAGCATCATGCACAAAGGATGTGCATGTGTAACTCTGTTGCAGTCAAGGGTCTACTCTGGTTTAACCCAAATCCCTTTGCAGTCAGACCAGATCCACCCTGAAAATATGTACCAAGCCCTTACTCTCTATAGCACATGTGTAATTATTAACCAACAACAGTATCAGCTAAAGCTGTTTGAGTAGAAGACCTCTAAGACTTCATAGGTAATAGAAGCTCTTTTAGAATAAAACTTAAATCAGAGAAATAAGTTTCCTCACTATATTTTTTGTGATATTTAAAGAAAACTACAGAAATGGTACAATTCTTTATTAAATATTAAGAGGTTCTGAAAGAGCAATTTCTAGGGGGCCCATTTAATTTCTAAACAGTCCCACTGGGTTTCATCTCTTCTGAATTCCATGGGGGAAAAGAGATGAATTTGCATATAACAATAATAAAAATCTGATAACAGCAGGGGAAAATATCTTGCAAGCACTGCAATCACCCCAGAAAAAAAAAAAAGTAAGAAGGATTATTTAAACAAAAATTAAGGACAACTCATATTTGAATATTATATCTTAAGGCACAGAGCCAAATGCAGATGAAGCTAGCCATGTTTTGGACCAAAGCCAAATTCTCTCCATCCCAGTTGTTCAATTTTATAGTGAGAGAAGAAAAGGGGGAGTTGATATAATATCATTTGGTAACCAAGGTTTGGGGGCTTGTTAAGGTGCAAGCAAGGGCATTTATGTGAAAATAGAGCATAAAATTAAAAGTGTTCTTCAAAATAAAGGATGATGTGTGTCATGTAGCATTGTATTTTGTGATTATTTCTGATGGCAGCAGGGCAGCTCAGCGTAACGATTTACAATCAAAGACATTGTGTCAATCCTCTGGGTTTCACTTCACAACCATCTTGAGAAAAATCAAGTCTAGACGTGATATGCTGTGACAATCTCAAATTTACTATGGCAATTGTGTTTCTATCTGCAGGCAAATAAACATCTACAACAAGGTTTTTATTCTTCTCTCACAGAATTGATAAAATAAATTTCACAAATCCCAGTGTCTGGGAATACTGACATGCTAATGTTAAGGTTTTGCTCCAAATTGCAATGCATTCACTGGGCCCTTCATACCAGACACAGGGGAAGGGAAGCTGACAGCACTGGATTGGGACAGAGCAGAATAGGTGATTATCAGCAATTCCAGAGACCCATGCCCTCCCTCTCCCCTCCAGTCACGCTAAGGTATTTCATGGTGTGGAGGATCACTGAGTGGGGAAGCAACAGCTGCAGAGGCAGCACCAGCCTCCACAGACCTATGGAATATTAGCAGGTACATTAAGGCTGATCCTGTTTTATTAATTTCCTTGCTGTCCTTTCCACAATGTGAAACTCTCCCTGGAAGGGTTTTTGGGCAGCAGGGTAGAAACTCTAATGGGTACCCAAAGTGACTGGGGCCAACTGAGGTGACAAAGAGCCTCTGTGCCCCCAGCCTGGACCTCCAACACAGTGACAGTTTGGGGTGGCTGCTCTTCCAAGGGTGGAAAAGACACCTTCCTTCTCAATGCCTACTGTAAAACTAGTGAAAAGCTCAGTTAAGTAAGTAATGTTAATCCTAGAGATTTGTAGCTGCAGGAAGTTAGACTGGCTGGTCGGAGGGAGAATAAAGAGCCTTTTTCATATATGGGATATTTACAGTGGCCAAAGAAACAGTCTATAAGGAGAAATAAAGAATCCCAACTTCCGAGCTCCAACCGGGGAAGCAATGTGATAGCCAGAGGGTAAGGACTGGCACTGGAGCGTGTGTGGAACTGTTGTGGTGAATGAACCCACCAGGGGGCCACAGAGCCCAGAAACAGAGGTTTGGTGGGCTGGTACCAAAGACTAAAACCCCATTCTGTGAAGATGGCTTCTGCCTTTGAATTCCTAGGATTCCTGAGGGGTGGTTCTGTCTACAGTTGACAGACACCCCTTGTGTCCCCTAAGGGAAGGTGTCCTGGCCTGTCCCACCTTTCTCCTTTTCCTATGGGTCCCTGCGGTGTCACCCCGCCCCCTTCCCTGTATCCCTTTAAAAAGTCCCTTAGTCTCTTGTCTTGTCCGTATCCGGT
>VWPU01005182.1:0-17186 GCA_013398955.1 Callaeas wilsoni | reverse complement strand
TAAGAAAGTCTGGCTCCTGACTCAGCCCCAATAAAAACGGAAATAAATGATATATGTCTGACCAGTGTTTGTGGCATAAACTGCAAGGCCCTGCTCGGAGCTGAAATCTGCTGCTCTCCATTAACTCTTTGATGTGTTTGCAGAGGTAAAATATATCAAATACATCTTGAATTTACCCGAGGAAGAGAAGAATTCTCTGCTGACTGTGGTAAGGACTCTCCAGAGCAGCGAGGTTTGTTTGTGCATGGTCTGGATGAGGCACTTAACTCCCACTGCAGTCCTGGGGAGTGCTGGAGCCCACAGGGGGATGCACATCCAAATTTTACAAATCACCCTCGTGGGTGCTGAAATGCTGTTAGCAGGGAAATTTTCTCTTCTTGCATTCATTCTGTGAGAAGTTTTCCTTTGCTGTGTGAGCTATGTAAACAATAGATAGGGTTTTTGTAAATAGCATTCATATCTGGTATCTTCTGACCTTGTGTACATTATATTAGGAAAAAGCATTTCTAAGTGGGTGTCTGAGACTGTGACCAATCACCCCAGGAGCAGTGTGAACACTGTTCAATTGCTCTATGGAACTAGAATATATAAATGGTGTTGTAAATTTAATAAATAATTCATTCCTCGCTCTGGACTCTGCCTCGCTGCATCCCTGCACCCCTGCTTGGAAGCCCACACACCCTCCTCTGTGGATGGGCAGGAGCCGGGCCATGAAACCAAACAGTTGCGACCTTTGCAGAAAGAGCAATTGGAATGAAGCTGTGGAAAGAGTGCACCACCAGAACCTCGGCCCTTCCCCGTGGGGAAACCTTCCCAAAGCACGGCTGAAGTTTGTTTTATGGGACATTTCAAGCAAAGCTGCTCTGGCTGCTGGACAAGAGGCCTGGAGGTCTGGCACCCAAACATGGAGGAAGGGCTGGTGCACTTCCTGGTGTGAAAAACGCAGTTCGCTTTCTTGTTAGGATTTAAAAGTTTTTAATAAAAAGACAATAAGGGACAAGACAATAAAGCAAAAGTTACAGCACTGGGCGGCCGGGGAGTCTCTGCTCCACCAACAGCGTGCCGACTGCAGCACTTATCTCTGTATTTACCTTTTAAATTATTACATATGCATTAGACTTCCCAATGCGCCTATACATATTCATAACCTATCCCTGCTTCGTATTATAATGAGCTCAAAGGTTATTTGAGCATGCGCCGTGCCTCCTGGTGGTCGTGGGCCGGGGTCTCAAAGATGAAGTAAGGAGTCTTCCTCTCAGTTGAACTTTTTACCTTTCCTTGTCACGCATGCTCTTTAGGCTCTTGGATTCGGCCCAAGCTACGAACTTAGTTCCAGCCGGTTCAGGGGTTTGGAGAGCAGGCACCAGGTCAGATCACTCTCCTTTTTACAATAAATCTACATCTTCTCATCTTACTTCTAACAAGCACCAGTGATAACAAGGGGGTCTGGATGAATCATTCTTTAACCTCTGAACTTTCTTGTATCATATTTACATGGACTTCTTCCACTCAAGGATGGATTGGTTCTCCCATACGTATTTAATGAACAAAGTATAGTGATATTCTATTACAGGTGTTATCTAACTAACCGGACAATTTAGTCATTACAAGCATAACGACATCAGCTATTAACAGAACAAACTACATTCTTATAGTGAAATCATTTTAACATTATACATTTAACATTCTTTAATATCTGCGGAAAGCCAATATTATAATACATATCTATAACACTGGGAAGGTGATTCCAGTGCACTTCCTGGCAAGGTGATTTTGCTTTTTATTCAGCCGGTGGACGTGGAATTGCTTCAGTGTGGGGAGCTGGGAAGAACACAGTGCTGGAGAGAACACAGACAGGGACTGATAGGATGCTGTTAATGAGGGAAAAGCTCTGGAAAGGTCTCTCGAGGTCGTGTCCAGTCTCTGTCAGGCATCCATATCATAATGGCATTCATAAATACAGCAAGATCTTCAAACCCAGGCCGAGTTCCACTGCTGCTGTGAGATTGTTACTTTAAAATCTTATCTGGAATGGTTAAAACCCTCTTTTATCTCCAATTTATTGGTGTTGCCCAGCTTATGGCCATTTATTAATGAAAGCTTCGAGCAAGGCTCCCAAACTTCATTTAATCAAGATTAAATTATCGTGCCAACAGCCTTTTTTTTTTTTCCACCTGGCTCTCTCCCTTCCTGACATTTATACTCATAAATGCCACTCCAAATATTATTTCCACCAAGTTGCCATTGCCAAATGGCATTCCATGCCAGAGAACTGGATTAATAGGACAACAAGCCCCTTCCCTCTGCCTTCTCATCTAAAACAGTTTTTTAACCTTCTCCAAAAACTTCTTGTTTCCTTTTCCTCACTTATTTTATCCATGTTTTCCTCATCTGTTTGCGGTCAGTCCCAGGCCATCCTTTCTGGGATATGAAGTATCCCCATCACATTCCTCTAGCCCTGGCTTTGCCAGACCCAACTCCCCCTGCTTCTGAGTCACTTGTTTGCCCCCTTTCCTCAGCTCGTCTCCAGGAGTCCTCTGGGATGGAGAAATTCCTTTCCAATGTAAAATGAGCTCCTGCTCAGTATTTTTTTTTTAATTGGAAATTTTGCTAGAAGGGAGGAATTTTTTCAAGGCATCTTTTACAAATTCTAGCAGATCCTTCCAAGCTGTGTGTTTCATTAACTGGAATATTCCTTTGGCACCAAAGGTAGGATTTTGTGATGTTTGCTGCCAGCATCTTGGGAAATTCTGGATTTTTTGGTGTCATGGATTTACTTCTAGAGTCCTTCGTCTCTGTTGAATCACGCTGGAGTAGTTTATTTTCCTTTAGGCTGGAGTTTCAAATCTTATTTGTAATTCCCGGAAAATCCTATGGATACCCTGTAGCTTCTCTGGATAAAGTGTTTCATTTTGTTGATTTTTTTAATGTCCTTTTTATGCATTTTCTCAGTTTTTCTTCAAAGTATTCCCTCCAATATTTGATCATTGATGTTACGGTGAGCAACGTGCTTCTGATGTGAGCCTTTATTCCCAAAGATTTATCATTAACACGGAGAAATTACAATTACACCAGAACACTTCTCCATGGCAGAAGATCCCTCTGGAGTAAACAACCCGAGAGGGGCGTCTCTTTCTCTCTTTCCTGCCTGCCAGGCAAGCAGGCCCTGGCAGCACTTCTCCTACAGGTTCGGGAAAATAATTTCTTGAGTGANCAACACTTCTCCATGGCAGAAGATCCCTTTGGATTTTTGCCTGCACTTTGCATTTTCAGAGGAAGAATCCAAATGCAGCTTGTCCTGATGGAATGGCAGATGGAGCTCAGAGGCTTCTGCTCTCTTTTATTGCACCACGTTGTAGGAGAAGCTTCTCCATCCCATGTCTGCCACCTCCTTGTGAAGCTGCAGAGGGAGAGTTCCTTGGGGAGGGAATGTGGGAGAACAGTCTCATCCCATCCCCTCCCCCCAGTGCCATGGCAGAGAGGGAATATCCATCAGGATCAGGCCACGGAGGGACAGCAGGACCTGGTGACGGAGCACCAGACCTGTTTATGATGCTGGAGTGTTCCTGGATGTGGCATCCAGCCAGGATCCATCCTGGTGTGCGTCCAGCCTGCACCCGAGCAGATCCTTGTGCCACTGCTGGCAATCAGCCTGTGGATGAGGACAGCAGGATTTGGGGTTCAAAACATCCATGGATACTCAAGAGCCCCTGCAGTGCTGGATGATGGCCGTGCATTGCTCAGCCTGCGCTCTGAGACCCAAGGACACACCGTCCCCCTCGTCCTGCCTCTGGCCTGCCTTGGTTTGTGCAAATATTAACCTTGGCTTCTCCCTTGCCCAGCCTGGCTCCTCACAGCGTGAGACACCACTGGTGTGAATAACGTGACAAGAATTTCTTATGGTGGGGTTGGAAAATGCAGCTTTGCTCGAGTTAGATCCAGAATTGGCAAGAGCCGCTCAGGTTTTGGACTTGGCAGAGATCTCTTCTCATTTGGGGCAGATGGAAGGGGGTCCATGGGCACCTGAGAGTTGCATTTGAAATGATTTCCTTTAAAAACACAAGGCACTCATGCTGCTGAACGAGGTTCCCGTTGTGGGAACTGCTCTGGAGCTCTGTGGGATTCAGGCAGTCCCGGGGTGGCTCCTCAGAGATGTGTAAAGGACAGGTGGGAAGAGTCCCCTGCTAAATTGGGATGCTAAAATTTGTATGTGGATTTTATCCTGACAAAAGGGGACTACCTTGGCCATACCAGTTAAAAGGTTTGCTGGTAAAATGGAAACATTGTTTGATTAATAAGAAAAAAACTTGGAAAAGCATATCAATATTGTATTCAGAAATGTAGAACAAATCTTGACTTCTCATCCTAAATCTAATTGCAGCTCTCTTTTTATAGACTGTTTATAACTTTCTGAAAATGAAATTAAAGCAGCTTTGATTTTGGCCCAAACATAAAGCTGAAATACTGAAATAGCATGAAAAGACATTTTGTCTTCTGACCACATGAAAATAAGGAAGTACTACAAATCTTTCAAGAAAGCCTGACTTTAGGAAGTTGCCAGCATCACTTCCAGATTAAACAGATTTGGCTCAGTGTTCAAGTCCAGGCTCATCTGAACCAGACACATTTGCTGAGATTTATGTCAGTTTGAGCTTTTCCCCTTATATGAGTTTTATTGCAGCTTTTTGAAAGCTCTGTTTGTGGGTGTATTTAGGGGAGCTGCAAATGGATCAGCCTGAATCTCAAAAACCTGGAATCAGCCTCCAGCAGCAAACCTGGGATCACTGACCAGATCAGTGGGAGCCTGACAAACTCTGGACAAAGATCCGTGGAGAGGTGGCCCAGGTTGGATTTTAATTTTGAGTTTCCTCAGTTTAGGGAAGAGGGAGTAATGAGGAATGGGAATGCTGCCGTAAAGATCCCTTGCTGTCTTTGATTTGCAGCTGGATGTGTAACTTCCACAGGCTCTTTAGGTATCCAGAGGCTGCTGGTTTTAGTCAGAGGTAAGGAAAATCTGGGGATGGTGCTCTGTGCGTCCCGAGCTGATGTCATTGATGATTCCAGCATAATAATTCCATTATGATGTGGCTGCTCAGCCTGCTGGGATCATCCTACAGAGGGGCTGCATTATTCTTGTCTGCACAGAGACAAAATTCCAGCTGCCCAAGAAGGCTCTGAGGTGGGATGAGGTGTAGGAATGAGGCTGAGGGAACTCCAACCCTAAGGAGTTCTCACCTCCCAGCTTCAGCTCGGCTCCCAGGGAGATGGTGGATCCTGCCACAGGGGTGTGAAAGGCTGTGAGGTGCTTCTTTATCAGTAGGACCATTTCAGGATTTTTAGATTGTTCTGAAGAAAAAGCAACTGAATTAAGACCAGCTGTTACAAGGGAGAAGTTTTTCCTTTATTTGAATATCTGTGATATGCAGAATCCTGATGTTTCATCTAGGAAATAAAAATACTGCTTCTTTTGATGTCTGTCAAGGGGGTTTTTTTTTGCTTCCGAGCTCTCTCCAGGTTCATTTGGATATGAATGCACTGAGGTCACTCTATGGAAAGGCTGCATTGACCTGCCCTAGGCAGAGATCAGCAGCGTTTGGTTCTCAGAGCAAATTTCTGGGCTACAACAAAGGAGAGGAAAACACTCTTTTCTTATGACTACTGAACTTTCTCGACTTTCTTTCATGCTGCTTTTTACAAGACTCAGATTCAGCTGGACAGGATCTTTTGTTCATTTTGTAGGGAAAAAAGATAAAATAACTGAAAGTCTCCAGCAATTTTAAATGGCAAATTAAATTGTGCTAGTTCAGGAAAAAGAGACTTTCACCGTAGTGCCCACTTTTCTGAAAGCAATAACATATACCAGACTGGCATTTTGGGGATTTTGTTTATCATTAAAAGCAAAATAAGGTTCATAAAGGAGATTCAGCAAAGAAGTTACCCATGACAAAATCTAATCATTTTGGATATTTTTAGTATAATGAGATCCATGCTTCTCACAAAAGGCTCCTTGGGCTCCCAGTGGGGAGGATGTTTATAGTTCTGGACCTTCACGACTTTAACTTGATTATTTGCAGGCAACCTCATCTGCCTACTTATATAAGAGCCCGGCAGTTGTGTAATCACCAGAGTGAGGTGAAAAATCACATGATTTGGGGTTTGTTTGAGCTCAGCTGGGTCTGGTTTTTGCTGGGTTGCCGCTCTCTTGTCCGCACCCTTGAGGAGAGGGAGTCGGATAATTTGAAGCAGCGTTTCATCCTGAGCTTTGTCATGCTTTATAACTTTGTTATGGCTTCCCAAACCTCCCAGACTGCTGGGGAAGGAGCTTCCAGGATGAGCTGTCTGGGCTAATTACACACTTCTGCGTGGGGCTGCTCTGGCCTTAATGGGCCAGCAGGGGTTTTCCGAGGGAGCTGCTTGCCCTCCTGCCTGGACAGCTTCCCACAGATCGGTTTGCAGAGCTCAGCTCCTAATGAGCCCCAGGGACTTGGAGAGCTCTCAGGAGAAACGTGGATGCAGCCCAGAGGACGGGAAGGATGGATGATCAGAGGCAGCATTCGCAAGCAAACACACCAATCTGTGCACGGCAGAAAATGGATTTCCTGGAGAAAACAAATCTGAGTGATGTTCCTGAGGAATTGGGAATTCAACAGCTCCCACGCCAGCATCAAAGGATTTTAATTGAGTGCATGGTTAAGCATTCAGACCCTGCAGCATTTAATGCCCGTGTTTTGTGCCATGCTAGTTCCTACAAGCTGTTCTTCCAAACTGAAGCTCCTGGAAATGAAAGAACAGGAGAAGAACATCTAATTTGTCCTGGATAAGAAATGGTTTATTTTCTGTAATGTTCCATCTGATGACTCTTTGGAGCTGTAGTAAAAACCATTGTTTGAGAGACAAATTGAGAGTGGCAGCAAACACAAAAAGGTTAATGAAAGACATGATTTCTGGCTCACTTGTTGGAGCGGGGAAAGCGTGAGGGGTTTCAGTGTTTGGAACTCATAACTATTTCCATTATCTACCCTGTGCCTCATTTTTCTTTCTCTCTTGGCTCTAAGACCTTCTTCTTTCTTGATTGTTTCTTTATCATCTTCTTGTTTTCAGCTCTCCACTGTATTCCCCATGGCCTGAGGGCTCCCTTGCCCACACCCCAACTCAAATGCCAGAAAGTCCACCTGGGTTTTTCTGCTCAGTCTTGTGCTTCAGTGCCCTTTCTGGCTGATCTTTGTTAGAACATATTTCAGATTGGTTTTCTCTTTAGAACTGTATGAGGAGAGCTAAATACTTATGGCAAACTGTCCTAGCCTGGCTGGGGCACTGCAGGGGGTTCCCTGGGATGTCTGCTGATAGAAAATGAGAGTAGAGGTGATCTCCCAGCACAGGCTTTGTCTCCTGGAAGATGTGGTTCCTCCTTTGAAGAGATGGAAATTGCTGAGTTTGGCTCTGTCCCTGGAGAGGCTGTGACACCTCCTGGAAGATGTGGTTCCCCGTTTGAAGAGATGGAAATTGCTGAGTTTGGCTCTGTCCCTGGAGAGGCTGTGACATCTCAGCAGGGTGGAAGTGCCACCTCCCACAAACTCATCCTTCCCTTCACAACAAGACTAAAACTGCAAACATTTTCCGAAGTTGCTGTGCCATTCTCCATGTGGCTGTTTCATTTTGTTGAGTGATGGTGATGGCTGTGTGGCCAGGCAAGCAGGCCCCGGCAGCACCTCCCCCACGGGTTCGGGAAAATAATTTCTCGAGTGAAAGTGAAAAAAACTATTTGTTTAACAAACAGAGTCCCCCGCTGTCACGGGAAAAAAAAAAAAAAAAGAAATATTGAAGCCCCCTCCCCTGTTCCCTAAAAGAGGCCTATGGATTTTAGAGTTCTTTCTGTAGGTAAAACCGGCAGTCCTGAGCTGGGCCAGGCCAGGCAGGGTCCGACGATCCCCCTTGGAGGGTCCCGCCGAGCAGGTCCGGAGATGGGAGCTGGGCTGGGATGAAAAGCAAGCCAAAAACAGCCCAAAAAGGAGCAGAAGCCGCTGAGGCAGATCACAGTCCCTTCTCCGCTGAGAGCCGAAGAGACTAGAGAGCGAAAGTCCTCTAACCAACAAATGTTGTCAGAATTGGGAGAGAAAAGAATGTAGAACATTCTAATTACAAGGTTAAGCTGGCCACTTTGAAGAGTTCTCTCGGCTTCTCTCTCCCCCCTTTGCAATTTAAAGGTACACTAGAGATCAAGCAGGCGATGGGGAACACAGTATGGTCATAGAATCACCCCAAGACAATGAGTAAAATGTCTACTCTTTACCCTCTATTGTAAGCTGGTTTAGAGTTTCCTTAACATAAAGCAAGCAGAGAACAATGGGTTATATTGTGCCTGATTAAATTTTTTGAGCAAAAGTCTCAATGTCCCCTGTGTGCTATCTTAGCCAGGGTTACCTCACTGCAACCACAAGAGAAAGCTGAGTCAGCTGTGGATTGAGCCACAGGTAGTGTCTGAATCCAGCTGCTGGTGGGAAAGGCATCTGCCCCCTCTTCTCAAGCCTTTTCCTGTAGCAGTGTCCACGGGGATGGCTGTGGGGGCAGGATTCCATTGCAAGGACACGCGTCTCGTTCTCTGACAGTCTTCCATGACTTCATCGCTTGCAGTATAATGAAGTGAAAATCATATGCTGCAGTCGCTCCTTGAAGTGGGCATGACACCCCAGCCCCTGCCCCGGGAGGCAAGGCAGCACCTCTGATTTTAAAAAGCATTTGTTAAAAACCCAGAGGATTTGTAAGCATTGTGTATGTGGAAAGAAGCAGAGTCACTATCAAGATGAGAAGAGCAATCCATGAGTGCAAGAACTCTAAACACAAATTGCTATTTGGTGTATATGCTCGAGAGAGGCTTTATCCTCTCATTCTTTGCCTCTGAAATCTGAGGAATGGTATTTAATGGAATGGGGCAGACAGGGTCAAGCCGAGACATGGATTTAATTTCTTACATCTATAAACAAAACCACATTTCTTGCTGAACTCTGCACCATGAGAGGGAGGCGGTGGGGATGGGAATTTCAGCATTACACTGTCTTTAGAGAAAAAGGGAAGGGAAATGTTGACAAAGGTGATGCTGCTTGCAGGCACTTCTGCCTCTGCCTGGGCACTGTGTAACTGATGAGTATTGGCACTTCTGCACTTGGTTTGGGGCACCACAGAGGGGATTATCCATGGATCATCTTCCCCTTGGACATGGCCAAATGCTCTGGAGGCACAGGATGAGAGCCAGGGTGGGCAGAGCAGCATGTGGTTGAAGGCAGTGGTGACAGGGAGGGGTGTTTGTTGCCCAGAGCAGCTGTGGCTGCCCCTGGATCCCTGGAAGTGTCCAAGGCCAGGCTGGACGGGGCTTGGAGCTGCCTGGGGTGGTGGAAGGTGTCCCTGCCCATGGCAGGGGGTGGGATGGGATGATCTAAAGTCCCTTCCAACCCAACCCGTTCTATGATTCTGTGATTTGGTCAATTACAGAGCTGGAACTCAGAAAACATTTCAGATTTGTCCAACCAATTGCTCTTCAGAGACAGAGCGATGGCCCTGGGAATAAAAGAGCAAATAATCCACAACCTCACACTCAAGGCAAAAATTTGAGCTTTTGAATGTTTGTGGACCTGTTGGATCCTCTTTTCCATCAGCCTTGACTTCTGGAGTCCCCCAGAATGTTACCAGCCAGGGGGACTGAAGATGCTGCAGTGATTCGGGGTACCTGCAGCTGTATTATTGAGCAGCACCCTGCTGTACAAATTTTGGTGTCTGACAGCATTGTCATGCATCTTCATGAATAGATTTGTGCCAAATACTCCATTACATCACACACCCATACTGGAGAGAGATGTGAGAGAACTCTATTTACTGTCATTGTTAAATTATAACAAACAGGGTGTTCAGATTGGGCTGGTGCAGTTTTATCACCCATAGCCTAAGCATATGCTTGACAGCAATTTTTACCAGGCTTAGGGGCATGGAAAAGAGCCTTAATTTTAATGTGGAATGGTCTGTACTGATGGTTATTCCACACCTGTGTAATTTTCATCTAACCCCTGACTGACCTCTGAACACAGCCCCGTTTCTTGTCACACTTTGGGCATTTTGAAGGGCTCCCTGAGAACCGTGGAGCTCAATCCACCTCAGGATTTCCTCTGTGCAGGGATCTTTCCATCATGGAGCTTGTTTGGCTGCTCTGTTCTCTCCAGATAGATTTCAGCTGCTTCCCACATCTTAGCTGACGCAGGCTCTTGATAATTTCAGAGTTAGGTAAAAGAAGCCAGAAAATCCTTATTCCTTCTGCCTCCCCTTTCCTCACACACAGAGGACTGACAGGAAAATAAGCACTAATATGTCATCTTTAAAATAAGAAGGGGACATGCTTTCCTTATGAAGCAGTGGAAACAGTGACATCATGTTTGGAACAGCTTTTTTCCCCTTTTCCCTTCTAATTGCGCTGAATTTTTTAAAGCCAGGGAATCAAATCTTCCCCTCTGGAGTGGGGGAAGGTTCCCCATAGGCTGCTGGTTGTCTGGGTTTGGTATGAATCACTCTGCTCCCTTTGCAGTTCATTGACAAATTACCAGAACCAGGAGCTGGGAACTGGGGCAGCAAAGGGAAAGACCAAAATTAACTCAATTGGTGGAAGAACACGAGGAGGAAATGTTATTTATGGAAAATTCAGTGACTGGTTCCTTATTTCTGTGTTATATTCTCTTTTTTTCCACTTTAAAGGAAATGGCTCCTATAGCAGGAGTGACTCACTCACAGAAGTTGCCAGCGAGGTGGGTTTGCCAGTTTCTGATTTTATTAACATTTTTTCACAGCATGGTGCAAGTGCATGTGCCAGTTAGGGCCACAGATGCAAAGGCAGAGAAAGGAAACAGCAGGGGGTGGAAAAAACATGGGGTTTTTTGGTTAAGAACCAGTCCTGTGTGTCTGCAAGCAAAAGCTGCTCTTTGATGGCTGTCTGAGCTGACCTGAAATAGCACTGAGGGGTTTGTCCTAACTTCCATAGATTTGAAGTTCCTGATGAAGCAGAGGAAACTCCACCAGGCACAGTGACAAGGCAGGTACAACACTGGCAGCTTTCTCTGCTGAAAGGTTTTTCTTGCTGTGACAGTTTGGTTGTGATGGCACCTTCTTCCCACCTCTGCAGAGCTCCTCACACATCCCCAGAGGGTCCCTGGCTCTTCCCTGGGGAGAATTTAGCCTTGTGCTAATAGAGATAAGGGATGGAGAGAAGCATGTGATGTAAGGAAATCATCTTTCTAGTTTCCCCTAGTTTCCTTTCTCTCTGCCTTCACTTCAAAAAAAGGACAGTTAAACAGAGATAAAAATAGCTACAAGGGTCAAGGTCTGATGTCTGAGAGGGAAGTAAGGGTTGCAAAAGGAGTCTGATCTCAGTGGAGAAAGAAAATAGGAAAAGATTTTAAATCCAGATGATTTTGCAAGTAATACTTGCATTTTCCTCATTCTGAAATACCTGCAGAGAACAGGTTTTAGACTCAGCAGTAATAGGCTAAGGCTAAGAGGGTTAGTGCTAGAGATGTGATTTGACATGATCCCAGTCACACCAATCCCAATAAAACCTTCCAGCAGAGCTGCTCTGCAAGAGGAGCTGCTGCTGACCCCTCAGGAGCAGATCTGGAAAGGTCTCAGAGCTCTGAATGCTCTGTTGGTACAAACCCACAGCTCGGTTAAAGGAGGCCCAGGAAAGGAGGCCAGGCAAGCAAGGACTCCTCGTGAAGCCCCTTTCGTGATCTCTTTTGGATCACTTCATCAAGCTCTGAGAGAAGCCTGCCCTGCAGGGCGGGCACGAGCCGGGGAGCCAGTCCGGTGATGGAGCTGGGTGTTGGATCTGGTCCTCCCTGTCCAGCAGGATGAACACAGCCTCTGCAGTAAGGGGTAGAGCTGGACTGCTCTGCGTCCAAACAGAGGCATCCCAGGAGAGATTTGGGGTTTATTTGTAGTGATTTGCTCTCTGAAGAAAGCAGGGTTACTCGGGACCCTCCCTGCTTGTTTTTGTAACTCCCTCAGACACACAGGGGTGAATCAACACACCACAGCTCCAAAGCTTGCCACCTCTCAGGTGTGGGAGAAGCTCTCTGGTGTGGATCAGGAAAGTGATGAGACTTTAAAGAAAAGCTACTACAATTCTCTTAAACCCAGATAATTTCATTTATTTGCTTTAGAGAACACATGATCTTGAACATGTCTGCAAAGAAGGTACAAAATGTTTCTTCTGGTGCTTTGGCCTTAATATGATTACACCATAATCAGAAAGGAGTAGAGCATGTAAGGCCATGATTGCAGTTAAATATCCTACAGAAAAACACCCTTAATTAACTTTCTCAGCATGCCCTAGTGCCATTAGCATTAGTTTATAGCTTAGATATTGCACACACGTCAGAATCCTGCACAAACCCCTTGGTTTAGACAAAACAACAGGAGACATGTAAGCAGTACACAGCTCTAATCCCTGCATCCACTCCATCCAAAGTTTGGGGTTGTTTTTCTTTCAGCTGATGAAATGGAAATTCAAATGTTACTTTGACAGTGCCATAGGAAAGTCTAAAGTAGGGGCTGTAAATAGAGCTTGAGCTGACATTTCATCTTGGAAGTTAGGGGAAGGAATGAAGCCAGCATGAATACTCACTTGAATCTTGAGGGAAAACTTAACATTTAAGAGACTTTTTTTTTCCTACTGATATTGTAATTTGTAAAGCCACATCTGAAGGCCATTTGTTTTGGCACTCGAGATACCAATTCAAAACACACTCTTATTTAACAGAAAGCTCCTTGTCACCCTCTTTTCTTACCCCATCTCCCCATTCCCTCCTTTGAATTCTTTGCAGTGATTCCTGGAACAGGTTAGAAATGGAGCTGTTTGCCAGCCTGGAAAGATGAAAAGGTTTGGTAACAAAGCTCGACTTGCCGAGCTTGGTGTGTGCAGTTGGGAGCACTCCACATCACTGCTGTGTGTGCTGGTCTGGAGTTTTTAATTAAATCTGATCTAGTGGCCACTGCAGCAGGCCTGCTGAGCCAGGCAGGATCCCACAGGCACAGGCAGCTGCTCTGCTCTCCAGGACAGCGTCCCAACAGCTTCTGCAGAGATGTTTTTGATAAGAACCTGCAAAGCACAGCACTCTGCGCTGACTGAGACACAGGGTGCGTGTCAGAAAGCTCAGCAGGACTGCAAACTGGGAGAGCTGCCCACAGACCTTCTCCTTTGCATTCCCTTTCACTTCAGTATTACGATCAATCATTAACGCTTTTAGTCTTGTGGGAGTTCTGGGAGATATTATCCTCATTTTGTGCATAAGGTCTTGGATGATCCATCTGTCTAGAGAGACACTGGTTCATGCCGGGAAACATCTGATCAAGCCAGGCTAGCAAAGAGGAGTCTTTGGGAAGTTACTCAAGCTGGCAGCCGTGAAAGGCAGCGTTTCCTCACGTGTCTGTAGGAAATCACCCTGATTTTCTGCTCCTTGTTGTCCTGCAGCTTTGTGTTCCAGAGCCCTGGGGGTGATCCCAGCTCAGCCCCGCTCCGCGTTGTTCAGATTGCTGTGGCAAACCCTCTGGGAGCTCCTGCTTGTTTACTCTGCTCTTGTTCAGCTCTTTTCCTCTTTCAGTTCCTGTTTAACCAGCCCATTTTCAATGGAAAGAGAAATCTGCATCAAAAGCAGGGTGGGCAGCAGGGGAGGGGGGTTCTGCCCCTGTGCTCAGGTGAGACCCCACCTGCAGAGCTGCCCCAGCCCTGGGCCCAGCACAGCAAGGACCTGGAGCTGCTGGAGAGAGGCCAGAGGAGGCACCAGGGGGAGCAGAGGATGGAGCAGCTCTGCTGGGAGGAAAGGCTGGGAGAGCTGGGATTGTCAGCCTGGAGAGGAGAAGCTTTGGGGTGACCTCATTGTGACCTTCCAGTGCCTGAACGGCCTGACAGGAAAGATGGAGAGAGACTACTTCTAAGGGCCTGGAGTGCCAGGACAAGAGGGAATGGCTTCAAACTCAGAGATAGAAGGTTTATATGGGATATTGCGAAGAAATTCTTCCCTATGAGGGTGGGGAGGCCCTGGCACAGGGTTCCCAGAGAAGCTGTGGCTGCCCCTGGGTCCCTGGAAGTGTCCAAGGCCAGGTTGGATCAGGCTCAGAGCCAGCTGGGATTGTGGAAGGTGTCCCTGCCCATGGCAAGGGTTGGAACTTGGTGATCTTTAAGGTCTTTTGCAACCCAAACCATTCTGTGGTTCTAAGAAGCTGTAACAGCAACAGCCACAACACCCTGCCTGGAACCCCAGGTATACTTTCCGAACTGAAATCTCTTTCACTGTGAGTTTTACTTACAGTCTGAGCTCTTTTCACACTGTGCAGACACACCTCCTAGGATAACCTATACTTCTTTTCAGAGCAGCACCTTTTAGAGCCTTTGAAGATGATGTTCATTGTGCTCTAGGTGGCAACGTCTTCAAGTCCCAAAGGATTTGTTAACCTCCTAATCAATGGCTGAAGTCTTGTCCTCATTAATTTACCTCTGCTCTGACATGTCCTCTCCAAGGGAATGCACTTGTCTGTCAGAGCTGGAAAGGAAGTGGATGATGTATATCAGGCTATGGGACACATCATTCATTCTGCTGCCAGTTCTCTCTTTTTATTGGTGATTGCAAATACATTTAACTTGCAGGTGAATTTCCAAGGAAAAGGCAATGTTAAATATTCTATTGACATGGGTGGAGCAAGGATTTCAAGTATTTTCACCTCGTTTTAATTTTTTAAACACAGGTAGTAAGTCAGGAGCTCCCTGAAGTTGGAGGAGCTGGTCTCATTTAGGCTTGAGAGCACCCAAGTCACATTCTCTGCTGGCTAATACCCTCTACAAAGCTGATGTGAGATACTTCCTTACAGGTTTTTTCCCCCTCAGCTGCCTCCTTCTCATGCCATTTCTTATCCAACACTTTATCGACTATTTTTCTCTTTTGACTCTTTTCCCAGTAAGTTCAAAGCAGCCTTCATTCCCAAGCCTTCATTCCAGTTACCATGACTTTTGGCCTTGCAACTCGAGGCTTTTTAGCCTTCATAAAGCACTTGACATTTTTAGTCAATGGAAACAAGGACAATGGAAACATCAACACACGTTGATGGGGTTTCAAAGGAAAGCTGCGGCACAATACCATGTCTGACTGCTTTTGGGAACACATACCTTTATTCCAGGTGATTCCAGATTCTAAAACTACAAATAGCTCTGTCTCAGGATGCTGTTATTCCATGGATTGATGCGCTCCACCACTGCTTCCTCTGAATTTTAATGATGTGCTGTTTGTGAGCCTTTCAGTATCAGAGAGTTCAGCACTGTCCTGGCAGCTCATCCATCATAGATCTGTGGATTCACTGAGAGGTTTGATCTCCCAGCTTATTTCATGTTACTTTATGTTACTGCATCTTTCATGAGAGAGAAACACACCGAGAACTCTCAGCCCTGTGCAGAGTTCTTTCAATTCTGCCTTAAGTATCCCAGTAAAGTAAAAAAATGTAATAAAGTAAAACATGTCCCAGTGGGATTGTTTTTTGAGGTGAGTGAGATTGCTTCTTTGCACTGCCAGGATGTGTTTCTGCCATCCTGGAAATATGAAGTTTCTTTCCCAAAGTCCATGGATTGTTTTGCTGAAGGAATAAGCTCTCTTGGGTTTGACTTTTGTTGGATGAGTGTGGATATTGATGTCATGTGGGACTTTACAGCCTGCCAGAACTCCTCTGGTCACCCTAAATGTCCCTCAGTACTCCAGGCTACCCCCCAGCATGGATCTGTGTGGGCACCAGTGACAATTCACCCCAGAATAATCCACAATTATCATCCTTTTGTCCTCATTAAAAAACCCCAGCAAACACTCTGGTGTTAATTCAGGTGCCTCACTCCATGTCTGGGTCACAGCCCAGACATTCCCGGTCTGGGGAGACCCCGAGGGTTTCCCACCTGCAGGGCTGGAGTGTGGGTGACACCCCAGGACTGCTGAGTGGGGATCCTGCAGGATCTGATTCACTGTCTGCAGGCAGTCCGGGGGGAGCAACAGGATCCTGCTGCCGCCTGCTCTTCTGGCTCACGCTGGCCTGGGAGTCCTTGAGGCACACTCAGACTTCCCCTAGGGAAGATCTTCTTTACTATTACAATAAACAGATGTCCTGGTGGTTTCTGATATCATAAGTAGCCTTTCCTGTGAACTCATTCTACTATAAATAGTAGGTTCATGTCTATTCAAAGAGCTCTTTTATTCTGTTCTCCTCTGTTCATCCCACATCCTCGCTGGTTTCTGGGATCTCTTACACGTGTAAAGGACATCGCTTTCCCTGTGGTTATGTCAGCACATGGAGCTGCTCCTAACGGGCTTTCAGGGCCATCGTGGGAGTCTGGGATGTGCCTCCTCAGGGCTGCCATACGTCTCTATTAAGAGCTCTGTTGACAGCTATAGGCTGGTGGATATCCTGAGTGCAGCTTTAGGCATGAACACATCCATCCGTGGAAATACAAGGTGAGATTCCAGGCTGATGTGAAACAGAGCTATCAGAAACCATTCCTTGCAAAATCATTCCTTTCAAAACCATTCCAGGCAAGGAACTTACTGGTGGGCAGAGTTTTTCCTTCTGGGCAGTTGTTTAAATGGAGGAAGAAATTAGAGATGGGCTGAGAATATCCATGACCCTGCTCTCTTTAAACTCACACAATCAGAGCTGAAAATTACCTGAGGCTCTATTTATTTCTACAACTAGAACTCTCTCAGAACAAGCTCCCTTAGGAAGGACCATGGGATTGTGACACAGGCAGTGGATGCCTGAACAGAATCCTGTCTATGGATTTGAGGTCCTGAAAACCTTGCTGTACTACCAGAGTGTGAATTCAGGGTACAGCCTGTACGAGTGCAAGCTCCAGGATGGATGTGATGATNAGCCTGTACGAGTGCAAGCTCCAGCATTTTGGCTCCATCTTGGATGATCTGGGAGGTCTTTTCCAGCCTAAATGATTCTGTGGTGCTAGAGGGGCACTTCCTGAGGCTGGAGTTACGCTGTGCTTTGGGGAGCACATCAGGTTTGTGAGCTAAAGACACACCCTGGCTGATGGCACAGGGCAGTGGCAGTGCAGAGACCTTGCCCTGAGCTCAGGAGGATGTTGCAGCTAATCCATCATCCTCCTTCCCTTCCCT
>VWPU01005181.1:0-48097 GCA_013398955.1 Callaeas wilsoni | reverse complement strand
TGCGGGGCTCCTGCGGCGGCAGCAGCGCCCGCGGGCCCGGCCCCACCTGCTCGCGGCGCCGGGATGCGGCGCTGCCGGCTGGGCATCCGCGGGGCTCGGAGGCGGCTCTGGTTTTCACGGCATGTGCTCTGTAGAGATTCAAGACCATTAAATGCCCGATCGATAATTGCTTTTTAAGTAGTCATTCCATCTATTTTTTGGGGTTTTTTTTTGTAGTGCAGCATGTTTCAATAGAAATAGCTTCCTTCTGCAAAGGTGCAGACCTAAACAGCAACCAAAGCAGCCTTTCTTTGAGATCGCGATACTTAGGAAAAGAGCATTTACTGGGTGGCATTCATACCCTTCCCCATCCCATTAAAATGTCTAGTTGTCGCTCACCTTGGGCAAAGGACAGCACTTCAATAGAAGGATACTGGATACAAGAGCCTCTTCCAGTTCAGGATGGCACAGCTTGCACAAGTGTTGTGTGAGGTGCCTCACGACTATTTTAGGTATATTAGGCTCATTTTGGTTCCATGAGCTAGCAGTGATGTGGGTGAACCTACGTTTCAAACTGTTCTGTGTCTTAGTGTCTCGTGCTTGAGTGGAGAACGTGAGCTTGGGTTCTGTAAGAAAGAAAAAAACTTTGGTGTCAGTATAGGATTGTACTTGCATCTATACTTTCTGTCTCTTCACTATCTTATTGTAAGGATTTAAAATACAGCATGGTTTCTCATGTAGTGTGTTTCTTACTGCATTTCTGGTTTTGATCACAATTCTCTAGGAAGAAGTTCATTTAAACAGGAAAATGCTCAGCCGATGATAAACATACAACCAATTGATTTTTTTTTTAATGCTAGTGCTGAAAATATTTTAACTGCTGATTTAGCAGCAGAAGAAACGTTATTTCACACTGTACTAGTATTGTTAGCACTCTTACTGTCGTTGAGTAAGTGTAAAGGGAGTTTTTGCCTGGCCGAAGTGGCCCAAAAGGCCCTTGCTGCTGGCAGCTGTATGTGTGGCAGGCTGCTGCTGACAACTGTGTTCATCGACGTCAGGGGACAGATTCCCATGACTTCCTTGGAGGTTGAAATTGAGAAACCAAACCTCAGTTTGGATGCTACTAAGACATGGTAGTGCATTGTCACTGAATTATTCAGCTAAGCATGTATGTATTTTTAAATTTCTTATGTAGTTATACTTGATTTTATGAAGACTTAATACTAATTGCAAAACAAATACTCTCCAGGCAGAAAACAGCGCACTCAGATCCACAGTTCTTTAAAACCAGAGATGCTTTTCTCCTGGGATGTAGATGGGTTCTTATAAAATAAGAATGAAAAGTAATGTAGGGGAACACTAAATTGCCATGTTATGGTCCAATTTAACTCTTGTCACCTTTTCATACTACATTTGCTTTTAGAATAAAAGCAAAAATGTTCTCAGAGCAACTGTGAAAACAGGTGGACATTTATTAGAGTCTTTTAGGCTGAAAACAACAGGATCACATATCAAAAGGATCACATATCAACACGTGAAACCTGCAGCATGCCTACAGAAAAATTGTAGTGGGGGACCTGATAAGTTGAGCCTGGAGAGATAAAAAACTGCCATGCTCCATGCTGACTTCCCGGGTATGTCGTTTTTTAAATGAATGCTATCTCACAAAATATGTTTGCATTTTTCTAACCAAAAAGGATTCTGAAATGCCAGTTTTGAACCCAGACTTCACGTTCTGGCAGTGCTTGGATCCATTTGCTGTGAAATGTTTGCAGCTATTTTTAACTCATGTAATAAGAATTTAATCTTATTTGTTACAAACTCCATCATACTGAAGGCATTCAGAAAGCTTTATAGTGCACAACAAATAATGCTGGTCAGTAGCTTATCAGCACTGTGTTTTTTCCCTCTGGAGTGCTTCCAGTTATGCTAAAATGCACATTCTGGATTGTATGAAAATGGAATAAAAGTAAATCCAGGAAACTATAGAAGAAACAATAAAGATGGCATTTTAGTAGTGATGCTAGAACAAAAAGGAAGTATTTTGTGATGAAAGGCTAGCTACTTAAAAATTTAAAACATAAAACATATTCTTTTTGAAAAGTAATATTTAAATGCCAAGTAGAAATGGAAATCCACAACTTATCTGCTTCCAACATGCATTCAAAAATGTGATATGAACTACTGAAAACAAATAGAAAAAAGAGTCACTGACTTAACTATACTATCTTTGCTCCTGTTGTGCAACTATTTCACTTCACAGCAGTCTGGAGACTTTCTGATTTGTTTAAGGGATGGGGTGAGGTGGAAATGTACGACCTTCTTTTTTAACTTGCCTGTTGGTTTGAAGTCACTGAGCGAGGAAGAAGGCAAGCAACTGAGGGAATGTGATTTCCAGGTTTAGTGCAAGGACACCCAGCTGAGTATCCATTGTATCACAAATAATTGTCCATCTGACTGTGCAAGTAAGTGGAATGTCCTCGTAAATCTCCACATAAATTGCTTAGGAATTTTTGTGGGTATACCAAGTGGTTCCCGATGCACAGATTAGCATGGTTCCAAAAGCAGAGCTGCTCTGTGGTTCCTGTGTACTGCATGCTAGTTTAAATTCTGCAGAGCTGTTCTACTTTCTTCTGCTTTTGCTCCAAGCTCTGAATTTTGATAGGCATACCATGGAAAAACACCTAGTCTCTCGCACATCTTCACTCTTCCTGTAGCTCTGACTTTATCAACTGTGCTCCTCATCAGGCGAGATGCCCCGGCAGTTTCCCAAGCTGAACATTTCTGAGGTTGACGAGCACGTGCGGCTCCTGGCAGAGAAGGTGTTCGCCAAAGTTCTGCGAGAAGAAGACAGCAAAGATGCGTTGTCACTCTTCACCGTGCCTGAGGACTGCCCTATTGGGCAGAAGGAGGCCAAGGAGAGGGAGCTGCAGAAGGAGCTGGCAGAACAGCAGTCTGTGGAAACAGCTAAAAGGTTTGTTCTGTCGTTGCTTTCTTAGTGGAAAATAGGTTTTGAAATTAGTTTGAGTTACTGTTGAAATACATGGCAAACAACATTCTGCCTCTTCCTGCTTCAGGAGAAAGGTCAGCAGCAGGTACCAGGGCCACCTATGGGACGTCCTTCTGTCCTGTGCAGGAGGTATGGCGATGGGCCGCAGGGAGTTGGATTGGTGAATTGTCTCAGCTGTGTTCCCAGCAACAGCACAGACAATGCTTATGCAAATTTAATAAACAGCATAGCTGGGTAGAAATCAACACAACCCTAAGACTCTTTAATGTAAGAAGAGTCAGAAAAAGAAACACTCCCCTCTCTTTTTCTAGTTTCATTAAGAGAAACAGAAAATTTTAACACAGAGAAAATGACAGTGGCATGATACTTCTTAGTCTCTGCAAAAATAGATGAAAGCAGATAATTTATATTTAAGATCAAGAGGTAAGGTGAAAAGTGGTATTGGCATAATGAGGTTATTTTGTAGGTTTCCTTTACTCAGAGATAAAATCTAACAACTGTCACCCATAAAAGTGCGTGTTTAAAAAAAAAAAAAAACAAAATTGCATTTTGCCTTTGGTTTACCCATGGCTGTAATGAAGCCAAACTTGCTTTGGTTTGTGATTTTTTTTTTTTTTTTTTTTTTCCTGTAAGAGAGGCAGACTTTCCATGATGTCAGGCTGTTCCAGTGTCTTGCCTTCACAGGACGGCTGGGCTGTTTCTGGAGTCACATGAGCTCAGCAGCAGCCTGACACCAAATGGGTTGGACGTGTACAGACTCTTCAAAAAGCAGGCAGACAAGAAAGCCTTTGAAAGTGATAGCTAAACACATGTACCTGGTTAGCTGCAGACAGGCAGTTGGGCAACACTTGGAATCATGTTTCTGGAACAGAAGGGAGAAGAGTCTATTTAGTTAAATTAAGGTATGACTCACTGATGATACAAGCTGGGACTTTGGGTTTGGAATTGTGCAAGTGGGTTTCCCAGTTGGCATGTTCATAGACATAAACAGGCATAGAAGGGAAAACCAGATGTTTCCAGTCAAACAAATGTTTGGTATATATTTCCGCCTGAACTAGTGTGTTTTACTTTTAACTTGGAATATTTGTTTCACAGAAACAAACTCAAACTCAGGTTTTGCACAGGCTTAACTGCAGGAAGGGGTATTACAGGTATGTTGTTTACATGTGGGAACAGAACAAGTGTTCATCCCTGTCCTGCAGGACTGAAGTGTACTTCAGGGACAGTGAACCAAGTACAACTTGTGCTGTTTCCAGTTGCAGTTGATCCAACACTGCCTTTCAAAACTGATGCTGACTTCCAAGGTAGCTACAAGTACTTCAGAGGATGAAATTTGGGTGTTAATTGTACCAGCACTGCATGTTCTTATTCTTAAGAATACCACCGAAGTAATATGCAGCTTTCAGAGAATGTTCCAGTGTTCCTTTTTCTTTGTTAGTGATTCTTACCAACATTTTAAGGTTTTGGTATCTAACTTACAAAATTAGGGACCATTTCCACAGTGCAAAAGAAATTGTTATCACAGGTAGTTTATAACAAAGTATTTATATATTATATGAATATTTAAAATACATTTAAGCACATTTAAACTGAGTAAGGAGAATGAATTCCATCTTCAGAGATATTCCAAAACTCCGCTTGAGGTATTACAAGTACTTCACTGGAAAACACAGCATTCTTTTTTAGCTTATTTATCTGAGGTGCACATCTATCACAGCTTTGATGAGAATAGGCAGCATTTTTAAATTTATGTGGGTTCTTCCTGTAGGGAGGAACGGACTTGTGTATCAAAGCCGCACTGTGATATCACTCTCATAACCAATATCAGCCTTCTGCTCAAGTCTCATCAAACACTACCTAAGGAATAACTAGGTGCTCCTCCTTTTCCTGACAAGTTGAACTGAATGACTGTATGTGAAATGATATTGCCTAGCCTTGTCTGACAACTAGATGAGTTTTAAGTCTTGCAAGTTTTGGGAAGAATGAGAAGTGTGTGTAAGAACATGATAACTTACAACGATTTCCATATGTAACATTGACTTGTTTCTCTCTGATCCTTCACGAATTCTGATGCTGTCAGTCTCTAAGAACTGACCTTACTAAAGTGAGCTCAGTGATCACGTTTGCCTTCTGCACAGTGACTTGCTGAAACTGAAGTTGTGAGAAGCGAAACAAAAACCTTAGGGCATCTTAGAGTGATTTTAAATAAATTATGGCATATTGGACTCGTGGAGGGTAAGTGCAATTGTGTGTAGTGTAGATCATGTGAAATGTCAGTAGAGAAAAGCTAAAAGCACAAGACTTTCTGACCAACATTTTTTCTGTGATATGAGAGATTGCATTTGTAAAATTTCCTAGGGGCTGATTTCTTTGCTGTAATCAGTTTTCCAGTGTGTTTAGTGTTCTATACCATGGCTTATTTTATGTTTTATACCATGAATTCATAGGAAGAAAAGTTTCAAGATGATTAGATCCCAGTCTTTGTCATTACAAATTCCACCTCAGGAATGGAAAGCACCACCAGTCAATCCTGTCCTGTCTCCTGCAACGCCAGTTCTTCCAAGTGCTTTTGTGCCTGTCCAAGTGCCATATGATGTACCAGAGTTCCAGCGAGTTTCAATTAGTGGAGACTACTGTGCAGGGGTAAGAAACCATTGTTTTCCCACTTTCTGTATCTAGGGGGTGTAAAAAAGGTCCCGTATATGTACATGAAGTGTAAAATGCCAGTATGATGGTTCTCTGCAACAAACTCTAAATTGCTTTGTGAATATAGTGATTTGTTAAACAGTTAAGTCAAGGTCAGGTTGTTTTATACTCTTTATAATAATAAATTGGATAAAAACATAATCAGATATTCAAGAAATAGGTAATGTATGGCAGGATGAAAATATTTGTGTGTGTTTCGTATATTGTATTTGGGTTCTGCTTCGGTCACTGGCTTCCTGACTCCTTGGACAAGATAGTTATGGTCAAGCCCTGTACACTTCTATTTCTGAAAATTCAGTCTCCTCGCTGCTAGCATGGATTCGGTTTGTTGGTAGAACTGCTATTTTTGCCAGTATTTATCCAGATTTTCCTCCCAGGTTACAGTTGATGACTATGAACAAGCTGCCAAGAGCCTGGTGAAAGCCCTTCTCATTCGAGAGAAGTACTCACGTCTTGCCTACCATCGCTTCCCGAGAACAACATCTCAGTACCTGTGCAGCATGCGGGATCAAAAATGGAAGGTTGAAGATGAGGTGTATCCAGGTGAATATCCTTTTAAAAATATTCCATTACATTCTAAAAAATTTAAACATTATTCTAAAATACAGAATTAAACCCATGCACTACTGTAGTAAAGGGAAGCTGTATTTTTGTGATGATCTCTTCTGACTGTCTTTGTAATTTATTCTGTTTGTAATTTATTCTGATCACTGACGGATCTAAGTTATAAATCTTGTATCTAATTTGGAACTTTGAAGCTGTCAAAACCTAAACACCAAGACTAGACTCTCACTGATTACTTTATTTCCTAAGCAAATGGCTTAGGAAATAAAGTAGCATACTTGTATTCCCCCAGGAAAAAGCTGTATGGCTATGGTTTAAAGTGAAAAGACATACGTCCTCATCTTGGCATACAGAACTAAAAGGGGTGATGAGCTCATTTACATCATAAATTGAAGCATGATACAGACATGCCAGTTAGCAAGCCCTGAGTCAGGAATTTCACAGGTAGGCTACACTTGCCATGTCAAGACTGGAAGCTGTAGAGTCCTATTTGTTGGGCATTCTGCCTGGGTAAATAAACTGATCTCTCAACAAGGCTTATTAGGTTGAACATGTTCCCCTACTACGTATGTCACGAATTATTTTTGTCGCTTAGGTGGGTTGTGTCTTGGAAGCTTTGCCTGTGTTTGCACTGCTCATTTCTGGATTAGGCTGTGAGGAGCAACCTTCGGTCTGTACAGATGGGCCACTGTGGATGTGTCCATGTTGTTGACAACTTATTTTCAGCCTTGAAGTGACATTTTAAATCAATTACTCTCTGGCTCAGTGGTTGAGAGAGGGTGACTAAATATGTTTTCAAGTGTTTGTTTTCCAGGAAGAGTGTAAAGAGGACAGTATATTGAATATTCAAGATAGGGAATATATTTTGGAACAGCTGCCAGGGAGATATTTCCAAGCTATTACTAGGTTAATAACTCTCTTACAGTTATGATTTTAAACTTATGACACAAGAAATAAAATCTCGTTACACGATGTCTTAATTAGCACAAGTTTGAGCTAGATAGTTATGAATATTAGAGATAAGGATGGTATCAGTTTATAACATAGATTCAGGTGCTCTAGGTGAATAAAAGGACTGGTTAATTACTTTTCTGTCATGGCTTAACTGAACAGGTAAAAGAAGAAACCTCTGATAAGCCTGAGCCAAAGGATGTAGTTCAGCTGACATAAATGCAGTCAGGACACTTACTTTGTGCTGGCTGCATTAGTAAGATATTGTAAAAGAAGTGACGGCTGTTCATAACAGCAGTGACAATGTCTGAGTGTTCACATAAGCTGAGCCTCCTACAAGTATGTGTTGTGTCCTGATTCTTAGGAAAACACTTTGTAACTTTGTAAAGGCTTTACACAACTGTACTGAACAAATCCCAACTGTGCTTCTGGTACTTTGTGATTTTGTTCATAATCAGAAGGCCAAGGGATACACTGGATTTATGTTCTACTATTATCTTTGGCTTCTATGCTTCTTACTTCTATTTTAAAAAAATTAAATGTTAAAAAAACCTCAAACAAAACCAGCACCACAGAAAACCACATATAAACAAACCAACCCCCACAAACTAAAAAACTCCAATCAAAACACAACAAAACCAACTGATTCTATGCTTAATTATGAACTTCCAAAATTGCTACAGTGAGTCAGAAGGTGAAAAGAAAATAATGAAGGTGGGTATGAAGTCAACAATTATTTTATTGTTCAAAAATCTCAACTGCACTTCAACCATCTTAATTTAAATACTTCTGCAAACTGGTTTTCAAACTTACTCCATCACACATTAATAAATAATAGTATTAAATCTGTATGCATTGGTTCAGAGAACTCTAATAACATAGAACGTTTGAATTAAGGTAGGCACTTAATTTAGAGAGGGACTGCAACTGAAGCCTGTCAGAGTAAAGCTTTGTTGGAAGGGCAGATCTTTTATAGTAACTGAATGTGATTTTAATGAAAGTACTGAGACATGTTAGAAATTAAACTTTACAGAAGCAGAAAGTTCTTTTTGTAATTATTTTGCCTTTTGTGTAAGTTATTTCTTCTAACTGTAATGCAAATTCGTTTTCAGATTTCCATTCACCGCCAGAAGAAAATGAAGATCCTTACAATCTCGATGATGCTCCAGACAATTTGGACTATGTTATCAGGCTGAAAGGTGGCATTCCCTTTGTTTATGATAACAAAGAGATGATGGAGCTCAATGAGCCTCGGAGTTTGCCATATCCTGACCTGCAGACCTACACCCTTGACCTGAGCCATGTTCTTGCTCTAATTGCAGATGGCCCAACGTATGTTCCTCTTTTGTTAATCTCTGCCCCTTCAGGCTGCTGCTTACCTGTAGCTTAGTACTTCTCACTTCTGTGATATTTAATTCCTCAACATACCCATTCTCCAGTAATGTTTTGTTCTGCCTTTCTCAAGCATTAATGCATCATGGAAAATCTTAAAAAGGAAAAAATACAATGCCACCTATGGCTACCTTTCATTTCTTTGGTTTCTTAGTATCAACCATGGCAAAATAAGGAGTTCACAAGGAATTGGCCAAATGTTTCCATTCAAGTCAAATCTGACCCAAACTTCTTGAAGCATGGGGACTGAAATGTGAACCTCTTTTTTAAAATTTTGTTTTGGCCTTGCTGAGCTTGAGGTTTTTGAACAGTTGCTGAAATTCCTTCATGTCTGTTCTGCTCTGCTTGCATGAAGAGAAACCCTCCATATGCAGAGCATACAGATCAGCTCAGCAACATAAATATTCAGTCTGATTTGTTCCAGATGGGAATTAACTGCTCATATGCTGCAAAACTGACCCAAGCACGCACAATCAAACTAAGTCTGAAACTTCCCAGAACTATCAAATTCCTGGGAAGTTTCTAAAAACTAGAAATGTAACAACTCTAGTACAGTCACCGACACTCATGACAAAGCAGTGTCCTTGCCTAGTGCATGATGAAAGCGTGTGCATCCAGTTTTTACATTTACTTCCTAGCTGAGGGTTGGAACCAGCACCATCTTTCATGGCCTCAGCACCAGGAAAGGAAAAGAATCCACTGTAGGATGGAATTAAGCAGGAACCTGAACTGTTCTTCTGAGCTATTTGCCCTGTGTTCCAGCACTGCATTGCTGGTCGTCCTGCCTGGGAGACATCATCCCTGACAGTGTGCCCAGTCTGCCCCACCTGGTGCGTTCCTTCCCCGTGAGTCTGTCTCACAGCTGTGTCAGTCTGTCTGCCTCGTGCAGTGACAGTGGCACAGCCTGTGGCAAAACAAGCCTGGCCCATTCCGTAAGCCCTTTCTCAGGAGCAAACCCCGTGCTTCTGCCAGCTCCAAATCAGTGCCAGCTTGAGCAGGCTTTGGTTACACTCAGCAATGGGCAAATGCATTCCAGTTACAATGAGTTATATTCCAAGAGACAGATAATGAGAAGATAAAAGGATGAGGAGGAAAACTTGAAACACGAGTCCTGCTGAAGGCCCTTCTGCAGCTTTAACTTACACCTTAGACTTCACAGTCGTAACAGGAAGCCCGAAGTAAGAAGGGCCTTGGTAGGACAAGTTAGAACACTCAGCACCTTGGTGAATGTAGGTCAGTCACCTGCTCCTTTCACTAATTCAGAGTAAGCTTTTGCAGGCTCACCCACACTCTCTGATAAATATGCACAACTCAAAAGAAAAGGGTCTTTCCCATAATCCTGTTGCATAAGCTCTTCTTATGGTATTGTTTTCCTGTCTGCAGCAAGTGCTTTCCTGTCATTTATGCCCATGACATGTGGGGCTGCTCAGAGACTAAGAGCCACTGTGCTTCAATCTTTGCAGTTGGTAAACTGATGAAATCTCACCCCTACTCCTCAGGCTTGTCTTTTGGATAACAGTTTGACCTAACAGAGACTTCCTGCAGTGGGCAAACAGGTCTTGATCAGTATCAGGTACAGTGAGACTGGGTTTGAAATGGACTTCCAAAACCATAATGGGATTTGTGTTCTGTTGAGGAGAGATTGCCAACAACAAAGCAGGAAAAAGAAGGCTATTACATTAACAGTGCTACCAAAATATTGTAGAGTCAATAAGAATTGACAGATGGTGAAGAGAAAAACCATGTCATTGGTTAAAAATAGAGGGAGAAACATGACAGAAGATGGAAGTGAAGATGGAGCTCTGAGTAGGCAAGCAGGAGCAAAAAAGCATATTTTCTAAAAAGGGCACAAGAAATTATTTGGGAAAAAAGTATTTCTACACAATATGTGTGTTCTTAAGGCCTGAAAAATGAAAGCATATTGGATCTTATCTTGGTTTCTCACATTTAACTGAAAAAGCAAATAAATTTGGAGGATTTTTTTAAAAAAAATTCATAATGTGTAAGGCTGGATGACAAGTTGTTTCTGTTATATGTGGGAAGATTGTTCTATGGAGGTACCATTTTAGAGAAGTTGCAATTGACATCACATTTGATTATAGGTTTCATGCTTTGGTCATTATTACTAAAAGGACTGCGGTTTTTTATTGGTATAGTGATGAATACTCGGACAAGTCGAAGGACATAATGTGGTTATGTAGAGTTCTCTTTGAGATTTCACTAATAACTTTGGTCTGAAATGGGCTTACATGTTTGTTAACCAGTAGGATAAAAAGAATGGATTTGTCTTGGACCTCATAAAACCCCCCAACTTTGTTTTTACTGTGAAAACTTTGATGTTCTTTTTGAATTTGAAATACAACTAGTTTTAAGTTACAGTTCATTTTTGTGTTTGTTTTTCTTTACAGAAAAACATATTGTCATCGGAGGCTTAACTTTTTAGAATCTAAATTTAGTTTACACGAGATGTTAAATGAAATGTCGGAATTTAAAGAACTAAAGAGTAATCCCCATCGAGACTTTTATAATGTGAGAAAGGTAAGTGTGAGAAGGATTAAAGGCACGACACTGTTTTTAGTAGGAGTTCCAGTCATTTTGTTTTACTTATGGGAGGTGTAGATGATATGCATGAATTAATGTCTGCATACCACTCAACTGAATTAAGTTATTTTAAGAATGTTGGCATTTTTCTACATGGGAGCTCTCCAGGAAAATTAACATGAATGCGCGTGGGTTAATTGGATTATGCTAAACTAATTTGTTTACTTAGTCAGAATCAAAGGGGCTTAATTGTGTGTAGATTGCTTCCAAGGAGTGAAACAGAGTTAATCAAATGAAGCTCACTTGGATTATGAATAAAAATATCCATATGGAGGTTTAATTCATTTTAATGAACTCAAAGACATTCAAGTGCATTTTTCTGCTTTCATGTAGGTATGTCCTACTAGACTGTAGTAGGAACAGCTGTATAGATTTTAGATGATAATTGCACTTCATATTGAAAATAGATGTTTAAATACATGTCAAAAAACCTCCCACAGAAACTAAATTGAGGGTTCCTGCTGCCATCAGTAACTGGTAGAAAAAGTCTGTGATATATTAAGTAAAAAGATTATCTGAGTTGTAGTCTTGGCTCCCTCTGAGATATGCTTGGCTATAATTAGGAGACAGGTAGGGAAATCAAGGAGCTGATTTAATTTCCTGACATATTCACACCCAAGGGAGCTGCGTTCTCTTCAAAGCATGGAAGCAGCAGTGTTAGGCTGCTTCATTTGCTTCCCTTTTCTGAAGTGGAGGGGAAGTTACTGGAGTTCTGCTTCATTTTGATAGGTGAGATTTTTTCACAATTGTTGCTGGTGTTTTTAACCACTTTGGGTCCATTTTGCATTGTTTCTCTATGCAACTAGAAGAGGTAACCCTTAGTTTGTAACTTCAGGGTTTACTAATCCTTTTTGTTACATTTTGGTCAGCACTAGTTCATCAAAAAGTCCTCTTGGCTTTTCCCTGTAATGCCCCGTGTGTTTGCTGGCTACTGAATGTTTGCTACTGTTGTGGCAATAAACTGTCCAAGATAAAAGTGTTTGGCTGTCCCAGTGTCCATCACAAGGGTGGAAGCAGATGAGTTGTCAGGTAAGTTCTAATGGATTTCACCCTTCCAACTGTTAAACGTGTGGATGGGAGGATCTGTCAGGTAATTCACTCAAATGGCAGAGACTCAGCTCCCAACCTGTCAGTTTTCTTGCATAACCCTGGAAAGACATTTCCTACGTGCCACATTCAGAGAAAACACTTCATTAGCTGACAGAGACTTTAATAGTAAAACACATGGTGACTGAGACATGCAGAGGTGTGGATCGGGTGACTACCACAATCAGTATGATTACTGAGAAGTTGTAATTAACAAGATTGTACTTGCTAAGTTCAGCTTTTGATCTAAAAGCAAATGTTCAATGTCTCTGGGCATATCTTAATTATTTTTTAATTACCTGCTGTTGAGTAAGCCACTCTACAAAAGGATTTGTGTTGTTCAAAAGCACAAAATGTGCATTGCTTCCCCTCTGGCAATAAGCACATTCGAGAGAGCAGGAAACCAGCCTGCTCTTCTCCGCCAGATACCATTCCTATTGCCAGGTACTGCTTGAAAAATTCCTGCTGCACAGAGTTAATCTTGCTTAAAGTATTTTTATGAAGCAGGCTCACAAGTAGTATTTTTCTGAAGCACTCTGGAAAGTAAACTGCACTGTAGATACAGTTCCTGTAAGCCCCCAAAAAATCTTGTTATCCCTGTGTCTTGCTAACCGGAGTAATGTTTGGAATTGTAACTTCCCTGAAGTGCTTCCTCCCTAATAACACTATCAGCAGTGAAACATTTGAAAGCCACACTTCTCAGCCTATGTTTTCAGGATGTCTCTCTGTTAAGTCAATCCTAAGAAGTGCTTACTGCTCACAAGGAAAGCAAGGAACAGGATTCGCTTTCCCAAAGGCTGTTGGTGAGGTTGTGTATCACACCCCTCAGACACAAGTGTGGAGGTCCTGGTACAATCTGCTTATATGCAAGAGCCAAAGTAACGGATGGAAAATGCCAAAATTAGAACAGATATGAATGCAGCGGCAAGGTCAGTCAGTGAACGTGTACTGCTGCATTTAGAAAGGTACAGTAGAAAGCTGGCCAGGATTAATTGCTGGTATGACAACCAAACATTACTGGTTTTCCCCTGTCTCCTGCCCCTTTCCCCACTCTTTTCCTGATTTAATAGGAGTTCTTGCCCAGTGAGCTCATCTATTTCTTAAAACCCAGGATAAGGCTCATCTTAAATAAGGGACGTACATGTTTATGTCTTGCATATTGAGCTTAAACCAGAATGCAGCCCAAGATATGTTTTGCACTGATCAAGCCAGACCTGGAAAATTCCCCTTTACTAAGGACACAGGTATTTCTCTAGACAGACAAGAATCCACAGGTGGTAGGACAGCGTGGCTGGCTCCCCTTGGCTCTCCACAGGAGGTGAACAACTGTCTGTGTAGGAAAACATTAACTTTAGAGGAGACTCGAGTCTGCCATCAGCAGGGTTCCTCACGTCCTCCAGCTGATGCACAGCAGAGTGCAGGCAACACACATTTCCCACATAACATTGCCTGCGTGAAGGATGAAATTAAGGAACAAAAGTTTAGCTCTATGGTACACAAACTCGGAACTGAGTTTTAACCTTTGTGTACCAGGGTGTCTTGTCCTGTATGTGAGGTTTGTTTGAAGAGGACTTCCCGTAGACCTCTGTGCCCAACAGCCTCAGATAATTCAGAGCAGACAGTTAATTTTTTTTTAAGGTGAAGCCAAGAGATTTTTTTACCTAACATGTACTTGCTACCTTTGTAATGTATATTGATGTACTGAACTGGCAGGTGTCCTTCACTGCAAATAGCTTTGATACAGTTTCTAAAGATGAAAAAATCACAGCCTAAGCCTCTTTGGATAGTCTTTCTTTCTGTAGCCACTATTTCAGTGTGTCAGCAAACCAGAGCTGAGGATATGTCCTAGCAGTGACTTTTACAAATCACATTCTCCTGCCTGCAGGCTCACTAGCGCAGGTGCCCAACCTTGCATGGGGAACTGTGCATGGGAGAATGCAGTTTCTGCATTCACAGCTCTGCTGAATGCTCTGCTGCAATAGCTGGCTGCTGCTGTGACATCTATTGGATGAGGGCGTTGCAACTGATTTTTTATTTTTTTAATTATTGCTTAGACAAAAAGGAAGTAAATTCTAGCTGTTTTTTAAGACCACAGAGTTGAAATACCACTGGTTGTACTTGTAAGAAGGGAAGTTAGATTGGGGTTAAATGCTGCTAAATTCTATAGATCTCACAAAATACTGAATGAAGTTAGCAGATGTCTGCTTTTTAAACATTTGATTACAAGCCTCGTGCGTGAAAGGTGAACCTATACCTTAACTTCTCTGAGCTTTGATTCATTCTAAGTTTGCTTTTTTTTTAATGATTCCTTTATTTCCCCCAGTAGCTACTTAACTGACTTTGATGATGAAATTGTTTCATCATATAAACCAAAATGACAGTGAATGGGCAGACTTACGGGTTAGCATGAGATGCAAAGGGAATGTCCCTTCAGCGTGACATGGAATGGTGCCTTGCCACTGTTAACTGGCAGCAAAGCTGGCTTTTGTGCTTTCAAAGCACTCTGAGTGCTGCTTCTCCCCTTCTGCCTTGCAGAGATGCTGAGGCAAATTCTTGTCTCTACCCTCAGTCTTGCAAGTGAGCACAAAAGGTGATCAGATGTAAAGGCATCAATCATTATAATGCAAAATTTCTGCAGAGACCATAAAGAAAGCTTTTTTTCTCTCTTTTCTTTTAGTAATTAAAAGAACAGAACAAGAGATTTTCTCTTCACAGCAGTGTATTTCTGTATTTGTGTGAATACAAGCACTGGGGTTGGATTCTGCAGCCAAACAAGAAGCTGGATACACAGGGATTCTCATCTCATCTCATCTCATCTCTCCTGGTTTCTGGGTTGCTCTGCATGGCATAAATATGAATTAGACAAGCTCCCGAGGAGCTTTGCACAGCTCTAGGGACTATTTCTGCTGCCAGGAGCATTCCTGCCCTACCCTAGGACAGAGTATTTTATGCCTCTGCCTCTCATGCCTTTTAAAGAACTGCAAGGAGAGGATCAATCACATTGTATAAAGCTTTGCATCCTGTCAGAAAAACTGATGCAGTATGAATGTATTGACAAGCGGGGAATCTAGCAGTGAGATGAGGAACGATTTCCCTTCCATTCAGCGTTGAAGTAAAGCCTGCAGAGGATTCAGTGTCAAGTTCATGCAGCCCATAGCTATGGGGTGAGAAGTATTTACAAGTTAAAGTGTATGTGTTTAGGAAATGTGGCAGTTTGCAGCTGTGGATACTACTAATCCATGCCTGGGAACATTCAGTGTTATTAAAAGGGCTGGCCTGGGCATTTCTTTTTGCTGTATTTATCACTTATCACTCTGAATCTGGCTCATATGCCTAATTCAGTGCAATGCTGTCTGTGATATGCACAGATAAGCATCCATAAAACAGATCCGAGATGGATGTTTTGTGGAGATCTGAGCAGAGTGAAGGAAAGAGAAGGAATGCAGGAAGGTAAGGGAGGAGGCAGAGTGGTTGAGGGAAGCTGGTGCTGGTTAGATGTGGAGGGCAAGGGGAACTCCTTCAAGGTGTAAGTTGTACACAGATGGACACCCTGCCTGAGCCTGCAGAGAGAAGCACAGGGTGGTCAGGTCAGTGAGGAAGGGAATGGAATAGTCTGAACTGAGAATGTGCAGAGAAGGAAAGCCTGGCTTTGTTACATGGAGAATTGCTGAGTGAAGGGAATTCTAGCATCCTTTAAGTTCAAGAAAGCTGATGTCCACCATCGCTTGAATGATGGAATTACAAGAATTTAACCTTTATGTAAACAACTGTTTCCATTTGTTAAAAGGGTGAGTTCACTGAAGGTATAATATTGTGTTCCAAGACAGGCTTCTGTCAGTCATTCTGTTTTTCTTTCCATTGAAGATTCATGTGACCTTGAGTGAAAGGTTTTCTGCTGGGGGAGGGGACAATAAGCAGTGCAACAGGAAATTTGGTTAAGGGAATGCAGCTGGGGTTTTTTTCCACTAAGGAGAAACTGGGCTGGAGTGGCACTATAGTGAAATTGAAAATGCAAGGAGAATGCAAATAGAAACAAATAAATCTTGTGGTAGGGGTGTGTTACTCATGGTTCAGAAAAGTGTCAGCTTACTTCATGTATTGTATGAAGAACAAAATAGTAACATCCTAAACTGGGAGTGGCTTTGTCTTTTTGAGGGGGAGCAAGGAGGCAAAGGGAGTATTTGTCACCCTTAGATGAATTCAGTTGTTCAAAGTGTTTTAGTAGAAGCCTTTCATAAGAAATACCAATAAAATTAGTAGCAATCTTTTAGCATGATAACGTTTTACATAATAATAACAACAATAATGACAATAATCTGCCTAACCAAATCAGCCCACCGAAGCTCTGTCTAAGGGTTCTGTGTTCAGATACTTCATTTAATTAGGATTGCACCCTGAATGGTAAAAACGTACAAGAGCATACACACTAACTATGTGCTAGGGTAGCTCAAAGCTCAAGTCCTTAACACCCTCCAAAAAGTTGCATTTATGCTAAAAAGCAATAAAGAAGAAAAGCTGTGTGAGACTTTAGACTTGAATCTTTTATGACTTTTTGTTGCTGAAGTTGCTGCTTGCTTAAAGGTCAAATTATATTGGGTAGTAAAAAAAGGTAGCTAAAGTAGTGAATATTCTCTGGAAAAAGCATGAAAGAGATTCCAGAAAGGTCTCTTAACTTTTTGCAGATACGTATGTTTAGGTTGAAGGAGGAGGAGGTGAAAAAAAAAAAGAAAAAAAGAAAAAAGAAAAAAAAAAAGGCAGATCTTTGTTCTCAGAATAAAGCTACGGTGGTTAGCTCAGCTCTAGGGCTGTGTGTGATGTGTTTGTGGGGACTGGAGATGTCACAGGAGCTCACTGAACAGCAAAGGCACGCTCCAGAGAATTATTTCTCAACAGGAAGCAGGATTTTAAAAGCTATGTGATCCTTGCACACAAGCAAACAAAAGAAACAAAAAGCCTCCTTGCTTTCCATCCTTGCCCTCCTAACAGCAGTGAATTCATGTTGATTTACATAAAGAGGAAGTGCTGTGTTTTGTTTTGTTCTGACTTTTTTCAAGACTCATTAATTCCAGTAGCTGAGCCACTACTGGAACCACTGCATTCTGAAATTCAATAAACTACATTTATTCAGGGTCCCTACACCTGTATTCTCTGCTTATGACTTGCTTTTCATGAATGTGTAGAGCCCATAGGGCATCTGTTAACTGTTGGTTCACTCTCCTGTACAAGTTGACCAAGCCCAGTTATATTTCACTGTTCCAGGAAGAGTTTACAGTAAACAACATTTGTGCCTAAACCAGAGGATGTTTATTAACCCAAGTAAGCAGTTGTATAAAATGCATTTGGGCTCAAATATCTATACAAGTACTCTGAAGAGGGTGATATTTACTGCTTATACACAGCATTGTTTCCTGTGCATTAATGGTCTACTTTATGTTCTGTACTTTGAGGCAGCAATATGTTTCCTGCTTTTTCATTTAGCTTTAATGTGTCTGGTGTATTTGAATTAGGCAATGATTAACAATAAAGTATTTAGGATTCAGTTTTATATCCTGGTCTTTAGTTGTGCTATTGACATTGACAGGGAGGGGCTGCAACAACTCGTGTATGTATAACATGCAAATAAAATTACTCCAGGTGCCAAGAGAAGCAATGGCATTCCTGTGGCCTGGATGTCATGGCATAAACCCAGGTTTACACTGCAGGAGGGTGGCTTATTCATGGGCTCTGTGATCTGTTTCCTGCTGATCCTTAAAAGCAGATAAGGATGTTGATTAGTTCTGTTGGTGGAATGTGAAACTGCAGAGTCACTGCACAAAGGGGAATGCACTGGGCTCCTCACTTTGTACGTGTCCCTGTTTGCAGTTTCCTGCACACAGGAGTTCTGCATGAGAGTCCTTGCAGACATTTAAGTTCATTGGCTCCTTACAGCTGGCTTATCAGAGTATTTGGTTTATCTGAGAAGTTCTTTTAGTGTCACTAAGGACTTACATATACTGAAGGGAAAACTTGAATGACAACCAACCCCCCAGATCTCATGAGTTGTTTCTTTGGATTGTGTTCCAACAGAGGCTGCTCAGGTAGCAGTGCAAGCTTCCAAGCAAAAGCAAAGCAGACCTGTGGAAACCATTCGTTTCTTGTCAATTTTTTTTTTTTTCCCAACAAAACCTGGAGGAGTACTCTCAGCCCTTCTGTGAATTTGCACTTCCTTTAGTGTGTGAAGAGATCTAAGAAAAGAGATCTGAAAAGTCTGTCAGCATTATGAGTTGCTGTATTATAATTAAACTTGGAAAAAATGGTGACAAAAATCTCTTGTGTATATTCTTCAGTTCTAGTGACCTAAGATGTTTCCTATGGTTGAAATACAAAAATGAATTCTGCTTTTGGAAATGGCTGAGAATTCCAAGTCCCTTCAGTCAGTGAGGGTAGTTATAACCACAGTCTATAACTAGAGAGGCATTGCTGATTCAGTAACGAAGTAAAAGGATACTAACGGATCAGAGTGTCCTTTAAGGAAGTATCAAATTTAATCTGAACCCAGGGTCAGTGATTGGCACTTAGAATGTATCTTGTTGAAAATTCTCCTCTTTGAATGGGAAACTACTAATTGAGGGCTACTTTACTTACAGTTCTGCTTATTGAATAATTCTATCAAAATCTCAGGGTTCTGAAACATTTTGATTTGCTTAGGCACTAATCCATTTGTTACTTAAGGAATATTTTAGAAGGCTTTAGTCCCTGTTGTCAGTGACATAGATACTTTGCTAATTAAGTTTATGTAGATGGATGGTAAGCATGAATAACCTTTTGATTTCAGGTTGACACTCATATCCATGCTGCTGCCTGCATGAACCAGAAGCACTTACTGAGGTTTATTAAGCACACCTATCAAACGGAGCCCGACAGGATTGTTGCAGAGAAAAAAGGCAAGAAGATGACTTTAAAGCAAGTCTTCGAAAGCCTTCACATGGACCCCTATGACCTCACTGTAGACTCTTTAGATGTCCATGCAGTAAGTCTAGTGAAATGACAAAATAAATGGGGAAAAGCTAAGTTTTCCAAATGCAAAATTCTAGTTTCTACGATCTTTGCATGATACCTTACTAAATCAGAATTTGACATGTGTTCCAGTGCATGTTTAAAAGAAGTTATCACAGGATTTTTCTTTTCTGTGCCTTTTATCGCTAGGCAATTTAATTTATGAATTATTGTGTGTTCTTAAAACCACGGTTATTTGGGTTTTTTCTTCCTCCAGGGACGTCAGACATTTCATCGATTTGACAAATTCAATTCCAAGTACAATCCAGTTGGTGCCAGTGAGCTGAGGGACTTGTATTTGAAGACTGAGAACTATATTGGTGGTGAATATTTTGCTCGTATGGTCAAGGTAAATAAGTCTCAAGCTTTTCCAGCTGTAGAGAAATGAAGGTTTGTAATAGATTTGTGATGCCATAATTGTATATAGACCTAACAGTATGGTTAAGTGATTCCAAGTATTGGGCTTGCTCCAGCAATTCCTCAGAGGAGAACCTCTGCTAAGCCAGCCCATGCTGCTTTCTGAATGGTTTTATGAGTTAGATACACACATAAGCTGTGTATGAGTTCAAAGCTGAGTTGTGGGTAGTCTTAAACTAATGGAGAGCAGCCGAGGGTCAATTCGCTGGTTTAATATTTTGTTAGGATTTAGTTGGCTACTGGGAGTTGCTAGGGAAGGAGGAGCTAAGGAAGTGCCTCTGCATAAATCTGCATCTGCACATGCATGCAACAGGCCTCAAATGAATTTCTTAGAACAACAAAAAATTAATAGTTTTTGTGATGTAGTAGATGTCAGCTCTTCCTGGATATACAGAAGTATTGTCTAAAAAGAATTGCTGTAAAATCGCTCACTACCACAGATTCTAGGTCAGATTCTCCATTGTTCTGCATATTTCATGTAGACATTTGCTGTAGTTTAAATAGTCTAATTCTGATTTATCAATCTTAAACTTAAGTCTGACAAAGGTGTTAGTAATGACTGCACAAGAATATTGTCCTCTAAAAGGAGGTGTTAGAGTTATTCCTGGTTATATATACAGTTAAGTTATACTCACATGATATTGGAGATAGCTTGCTAGTAGAATATTTAGATGCCTAAAATAAAACAATGGATTGAAAGACAAGAGATTCCCTTTCTCTTTAAAGGGTGCCAATACAGTTATGTCTGCTCTGAGGAAAATGCAATGATAAATATATTTCTAGCTGTAAATGATCTTAGTGTCCATATTAAAGCAAATATATTTATTACTTACTAGGAAGTAGCCCGTGAACTAGAAGAAAGTAAGTACCAGTACACTGAACCCCGCTTATCCATTTATGGACGGTCTCCAGATGAATGGCTGAACTTGGCAAAATGGTTCATTAAGCATAAAGTTTATTCCCCTAATATGCGCTGGATAATTCAGGTTCCCAGAATCTAGTAAGTAATCAGGAGCTCTTGGTAATCTTAATAGTTTGAAATCATACCAATGACTTAATTTCTGATAATATTTAGATGGCTTATTAGCTGTCCTTTAGTTCTATTTATAAGCAGTAGCTTGGGAGATTTATTTTTGACCATTGGTGCAGTTTTCCTGACAGTCTGGGGGTGGAAGACAGGAGATGGGGATTGAATCTACTCTTTATGAAGCTATTCAAAACTACTGAGAACTATTTGTAAGTCTGAAGACATTGAAACCAAAAATTACAACTGGGTGAAATCAAGCTGCATTCAAAGGCAAGTTAAAATACAATTTACTAATGAGAATAAATCAACTCTTGAATTCCATGAAGGAGTAGAAAATGCTCTGTCAAACTGTTATCATCAAGATTAGTGACTAAATGACAGTGAACTTGGAAACAACCCAGACTGATGATTTCCAAACTTAAGTCTTTATCAGTTCTTCTTCATTTTTAAGCATTTTTGGGACTTTCTTTCTTTGTTTCCAATACTGTATGTTGTAATACAGTCTCCCCTGATAATTTGTCAGACTTAATGGTCTGACAAGCTTCATGGAAATGTCACAGTTGGAGAATGAGTAGAGAAGGAGCTGTCACAGTCACATATATCCCCCAGAGTGTGCTTTTCCTTGGGGAGAAAGTTTCTCTCCTTTAATTTCTTACATAACAATTTCTTACCTGCATGGCACAGTCAGCACTTTGAATAAGTCATGCACTTAGTGGCACATGGAAGTACTATCCCTTTTTTCTGAAAGGCTCACTAAAGCCGAACATTCTGCTTTAATCTGGGGTAGTTACAGCTTTAGGAAACAGAATCTTTCACGAGAGGTAGTTCTTATCTCCCGTTAGTACGTGGACGTCTGTAAGGGAAAGGGTCACTGCTCTGAGGCAGCACCTGCCCCTGCATGCTGTCTCTGTCTTTGGAGCACTCGAGAGCTTCAGCAGAGCCTGGGTGAAGCAGAGTGCCAGGCAGGGCAGGAAACAGAGCACAGAGACAATCTGCCCTGGCATAAACTTCAAGTTTCTGAATCCTGGTGGAACTCAAGCTCTAGAATGTACACAAATAACAGAAAATGTGAAAGTGAAGGACAACACAAGCTTATTAAAGAATGTGTTTATTTTTTCCCCTTCAGTGACATATTTAGGTCTAAAAATATTCTGCCTAGTTTTGGGAAGATGTTGGAGAACATCTTTTTACCTTTGTTTGAAGCAACAATCAATCCCAAAGACCACAAAGAATTGCACCTATTCCTCAAATATGTAAGTATGTTTGGGTTTTCTGTCTCACATGAAATGGGTCTCTACTACTCATATTGGTTTTTTTGGTACACAGCTGCTCCCAGACACTAGAAAAGCTTCCTTCTCCACAGATTCCTCATATTATTGTTTCAAAGCCAGGACACATAGTTTAGTACAAGTTTGACTGAGGTCCTATTGTCACCTAACCTGTTTATTTCCACAGAAACAGCTCAGCAGCTATTTATTTGTCCTTTCATTAATGACCAAAAATGTTTGCGTGCTCTTGTGTATCATCATTCAAGATGGGTACTTTGAGCTGCTTCTGAACTGGCCTCCAAGAAGGAGGCAGCTGAAAGGAAGCATTGTGTAGATCCTGACGGAACTCAGGAGAGAAATGAGGATGTAGCTGCTGGGACAAAGTTAACACAGGCATTTCTGAGTGTGCCCCAAATCAGAACTCTGAGGTTTGCCGAGAGCCTCTTGCTTTCAGCTGCTTATCAAAGACAGCAGATGAGTTCAAAGGATTCTACTCTGGATCTTAGGGAGTCTTGCAGCTCTGTAAACCCCCACAGGAGTCTGAAGGCTTTTGCGCACCTGGGCTTCCTGTTTGTCTCAGAAGAAAAAAAATGGGTAAAACTTTGACAAAACACGTTATTCCTGCTGTGTGCATGGCATGATAGGATGCAGAGCAGCAGGACTGCTAGGATAGGGATGGAAATGAAGGAGGAGGGACTGGATGCTTGTTCAAGCAAGTCCTGAAGCAAGAGTAAGTGGCACTGAAGTTGGTTTCTAGAAAACCCTAATTGCTGTGAATTTCTTCTCCCACCAGGTGACTGGCTTTGACAGTGTTGATGACGAATCCAAACACAGTGGCCATATGTTCTCTGACAAGAGCCTTAACCCTGACCTCTGGACCAGCGAGAAGAATCCCCCATATAGCTATTATTTGTATTATATGTATGTGAACATCATGTTGCTGAACAACCTTAGGAGGTAAGTAGACACTTTTCTATTTTACAAGCTCCCAGAAAATCAGTATCTTGCTCTCAGACTAAGTCAGTGTCTAGATTACAGATCTTCTGAAACAAGGGTTACTTTGAATTATTTAGAGTTGAGTACTTGAGATATTTTGAAAATAATAACTATAGAATTAATTCGAACAAAAAATTCAGAAATTTTAGAGGCATCAGATTAATATCTTGGTTTGATATTTGTGTGTATCTTGGGGTTTTTTAACTCCTTAAAGCTGCATATATCAAACAAAACAAAAGAAGGAACCCCACGGAACTCACTTATTGACCTTTTCTTGGCTTCACAGCAGATTCCCAAATACAATGTACCTGCCTCTTGGTGGCTTGCTATCTCCTGGTAATTTAAGAGACACAAAGTTCTGTTGTGACACACTGGCTTAGGGGCTGCTGCATTCAGAGACAGACCAAGTAAGACACAATTACAAATCCAGCTTGCAGATCCAGCTAACTTCCTTTAGCAGGCTTGTTGACTCACTCAAGTTTTACTACTTTTGAGACCAACATCTGGGCAAGTAATGCAGGGAGTTATGTGACATCAGACTGTCAGAGCAGATTTTGGCATCAGGCTCAGGGAAGCCTGAAATTCAACGTGAGGTTATGCTGCTAAATTTGCAGCTGACTCATTGAGTGACCTGCACAACTGACTCCAGCTGAGGCACAGTGAGGTTATCCACTGATAGGAGAGTGTCATCACTTACCCTCAAGGGTTTGGTTCATTGTTATTGAGAAAACGTTTTGGGATTTTCTTATAGAAGGTGCACAGATTTGTCATTTTACAGTTTTATCCAAGTCAACATTCCAAATGTTATTTCTTCTCTCCCACTGCTACTTCAAGCATTTCTTTCTCTATCATTCTATTTGATCAAAACTCATAATAAAAACACCCACCCCCACCTTAGATTACCTTGTATGTGTAACAATCAGGTGTAGTTGTTAGTTTTAATTCTGTAATGGAAAGGACACACTACAGCAGATATTTAAGTCATCCCTTTCTCCTGACTTCCTTTACATTCTCTGCAGTCTACATGTTTTTTCTAATCCAAGGACAGATTCTGCCAGAACCAATGCATTTCTTTTTTACCTCAAGATCATTTCAACTACTGTATTAAAATGCCCCCAGATAATCATTAACTATTCTTTACAGCTAAGTGAGATACTGACAGAATTCACCAATGAGTCACTAAACTGTTCACCTTGTTAATCATACTGAGTACTTCAGTTAACACAGCCATGACAAGAGTGATTTATATTTTTGGTAATATAAGCAAGGATGGATTACATCCTTACATCAGGAGAAATGTTACTAAACTTCTACCCTAGAATTGCCTTATATTCTAGCACTCCTTGTTGAAATGGTGTTGTAAACATCTCCAAATACATGGGACATTTGTCTGCACTGAATAACAGGGTCTATTATAACTTCAAACCCCGCATCACTTTTAATGTAGATGATAACATAATTCTAGAAATTACAGCGTGAAGTCTGGTGTAATAACTGACATTCCTAGATCATCTCTGCTTCTGAGGGTGTGGTTTTATGCTACACTTAACCTGGTGAGATGGCAGGCTCTCATCACACTAGGTACTGTTAGCTGACTCTTGGCAGTGTGCTTCCCCTTCTTCCCTCATTTTGAACCAGGCATTTTGCAGCCACAGGTTGCATGGGTTTACTGAATTTTCCATATGTCAGTTCCCTCAACTGAAATCCATTCAGTAGCTGTTCACCCAGTGGGTAGACAATTGCTAAATGAGATGGAACTGGGGAAGGAAAGAAGAATACCCAAATACATCTGGTGCTAGAAGGGGCCTGGGTAGAGGGACGCGCCCTTTTGACAGCAGCCCACCACAGATCAGCCTGGTTAGATGTCACATCAAACTGTATGAGAATGTGTAACTTAATTTTCTTCTTTTTAAATTCACATATTACTGGCAGTTATATATGAAATAGATAAAGAACAGTGCCTTTTTGTAAGTGGAACTTGCTTTTAATCTCCTCAGGGAAAGGGGCATGTGCACTTTCCTGTTTCGACCTCACTGTGGAGAAGCTGGGTCTATCACACACCTTGTTTCTGCCTTTCTGACAGCAGACAACATCTCTCATGGATTGCTCCTGAAGAAGGTATGGCTTGGTTGTTCCTTAACTAGTCACTGTGTGCTCAGACATCCGTCACTGGTTCAGAGAGCAGGCACCAAATGGACTTTTATCTGGGCAGCCCAAAATGAATTTTCAATTTTCAGCCCCCATTAATTCCCCTTTAAGCCCCTTTCTTAGCAAGGCACAAGTAACTCTTCCGTTTGGTCAGAAACTCCACCCAGAACCCCCCAACACCAGAACACGTGGACCTGTTGGAGGGAGTCCAGAGGAGGCCATGAAGATGCTCAGAGGGTTGGAGCACCTCTCCTGTGAGGAAAGGCTGAGAGACTTGGGGTTGCACAGCCTGGAAGAGTGAAGGCTCCAGGGAGACCTTCTAGCACCTTCCAGTACCTGAATGGGGGTTGCAAGAGAGCTGGAGAAAGACTTTTTGCAAGGGCAGGTAGTGACAGAACAAGGGGGAGTTGAAAGAAGGTAGGTTTAGATTAGATACTGGGAAGAAATTCTTTACTGTGAGGGTGGTGAGGCACTGGCACAGGTTGCCCAGAAGCTGTGGATGCCCCATCCCTGGAAGTGTTCAAGGCCAGGCTGGATGGGGGTTTGAGCCACCTGGTCTAGTGGGAGGTGTCCCTGCCCATGGCTGGAGGTTGGAACCAGATAAACTTTAGGGTCCTTTACAAACCGAACTATTTCATGATTCAATGAAATAAATAAGCTCAACTGAACTTTGCTATTCTTAAGCTACAAAAAGAAAGCTTTGTCTTCACAGGGAAGGAAGATTAGGCTGTTCAGATATGTCAAAGATTTGGCAGCATCTGTTTTTGGTTACTCCAAGCAGAGCTAAAATTACATGAACAAAATTTAAAACTTGTTAGTACTCCCTGGTTAAGTCCCAGAAGAACTTAAGGAAAACTCTCATTTTTTTCTCTACAGGGACAAAGGTCATTTTCTCTGATTGGCATTTCTGTACTTCAGGGTGCATTCAGAAGTTCTTTAAGGGTTTGATTATTTTGATCAAGAAATTCAACATAGCTGTTTGACACAACAATATTTTAGACAGAACAAATGTTTTATGACAGAACAAATGTTACAATTCCTGGCACATTAGTTAATAAAAACAATCACTCAACCCATCCGCAGGGCACTGTTTCATAATTAAAATAATTGGTCAGTGGGTGGCAGACTTGTACTGAGTTTACTGTAATTTTTCAGGAGTTCTCTTACAAGTGAGATTTTTCTGGTTAATGCTGGAAAATTCTCTGTATTTTTTCAACATAACCAAGAACAAAGAAAAAATTTGCCTAAAATCATGTCTGATACTATGCTCACAAGTAGTAATTCCCAAAATTAGGCCCAGACAGAGTAGCACTAAAGCAGTGTGTGACCAAAGCATTCTCCTCTTCTCTCTCTCCTACGTAGCCTGGCGTGATAAGACGGCATAGCAGGTACTAATAATAGTAACAGTAATAACCTATGTTAGGTTCATAGGTTGGCTAAGGCAAAATAGTAATAAAGATGACGTGATCACAGATTACTTATATTATGTACAACAGCAACACGTGACTTCTCATAAATTAAAACTTCTTTTGCTCCTAAAATTTATCTATTGGACTGCAGCTTTAGAAATAAAAAATTGCTTGGCAGTTCTTGCCCATCTGTTTTCTGTGACTTTCAGGTTTTAGCAGAAGATATGCAGCTGATATCAAATGCAGTGCCCATAATGGTCATATATATACTTACAAATCTACAGTAATATTAGTCACCTTATTTTTAAAAAGATGACACTTATATTTAAGAACATAAATTATTTTTATAAATATCAGTAAGATTTAAAATTCAGCTGTTTAAATATTTCCTAGAGAAGTCATGGTTCAATGTCAACCTAATTTTTTTGATCTTAGTCTTCCCCTTGTAGTGCTGTTTCCAGGGAAATCCTTCTCTTTTTCATTATCCCACAGTACCATTAAATGCTGACTGTGTTTTGTTTTGCAGAGTCCTGTCCTCCAGTATCTGTATTATCTTGCACAAATACCCATTGCTATGTCCCCACTTAGTAACAACAGCCTGTTCCTGGAGTACTCCAAAAATCCACTACGGGAATTTCTCCATAAGGGACTGCACATCTCCCTCTCCACAGATGATCCTATGCAGTTTCATTACACAAAGGTAGGAATTGCAAAAAGCACCGGCTTTGAATTTGGCAACAGCACCACATGGTTCCAGAATGACCTGAAAGCTGTTTTATTTCATTGCTTAGGACATAGTGTCATGTCTTTCAGTCACTTCATTCATTCTCCCGCCTCATTCTCTGTCTACTACTCACCGTTAGGCTTCAGAAGGAAATGTCTGATTTCCTAATTATGTTTCTTTTGTACTCTTGCCTCTCCAGTGTTGGCTGTTGAAGTATAAAATGAAGGATGAGGCTGAAGGGAGGTTTGAGCCTTCATAAACAATCCTCTAGAGTGCCAGGAAAGTCCAGTTTCCTTACTCTAATAAGTCTGGGGAAGTACATTACAAAAACACGATGTGGAATCTCAAGATGACACATGAGCTGCCTGCTCAGTGAAACAGATTCCTGCCCTTGGGTGGCCTGGCAGGACAGGAGTGCCTGGTCACTGGCTGTGATGCCCTCGTTTGTGGCTGGCACCGATCTGAGCCGCGCCGTGCCCAGAGGGGCCCATCGGTCGCTGAGCTCCGTGTCCCAGGACGCGCCGAGCTCTGCTGGCCTTGGCCCGGGCTGGCTGCTGGCCCGGGACACGGAGCTGCTGCGGGATGGAGCATGGCCGCAGCCACAGGGAGCGTGGAAGGTGCTCGGCTGGGACAGCGCGCCGGGGCCGCAGCCACCCGCCTGCTGTGGGAGGGCCGGAGCGAGAAATTGCCCTGCTGCCTGTCCATGTGCACATTCACGCAGGCTTTACAGCTGGGTGCTCCAGGGTGTTGGTGTACCCTGGCGGCTCCCTTGCAACTGCCTAAGAAATGCCTCCAAGGATCTGGACTGCAGGCTGCAATTTCGTAGACTAAGCTAACTGGATACCCAGTGCCTATTAATGATTAACCAGTAGTCCTTGGGAAATTTGAAATAAACAATTCTTTTCATAGTAGTTGTGATCTTAAAGTTTGAAACTTCTAATTTTTCACAGCTGTCTAAAGAGCATGTATAAAAGCCTTAATTAGTAATGAGTACATATCCCCACTCGTATCTTATTTACATATAATTTAATATTAAATGTATTTTGGTGCTGCAGGAAGCTCTCATGGAAGAATATGCTATTGCAGCTCAGGTGTGGAAACTAAGTACGTGTGACTTGTGTGAAATAGCAAGAAACAGCGTTCTACAGAGCGGGTTGTCAGATAAGGTAAGGATGGCTGGAAAACCTATCCTGTGAATATTAGGGCAAGGAGGAATCCAAAAGTCAAGAGACTGAACACTGAATAGCAGGTGCTTAGTGAAGTATTTGTGCACACCCTTGTCCTCTTTTCCAGAAATAGTCACAAACTATCTGCTATGCAGACTTACATTACAAGTAAAGTATTAACGTTACTTTTCCCCATTAACTTTGTTTTGGAATTCTCAAAATATGTAGAGAGACCAGATGCCTGTTTATACTCAGTTCTCCTTCCAGTTACAAACTTTTAATTGTTTAGGTGATATCCTTCTGCCAGTGATTTTATACATCATGTCTTAGCATTAAGTAAAAACAAACTGCCTGTCATAAGCAAGACATGTTTTTGCTTAAAAGGCAGTACTACAGAAAATATTCTGGTTTAGATAGGCAGTCAGATTAGATTAAATTCCCTTCTGACTTTAAAATTCTATACAGCCAAGGCCTTCTCTAGGACTTATTTTAGAGCATCCTCTCTTCTTTGTCACTTTTGAACATTTCTCTGAAGGAACTGGTATGTGAAGGGGCTTCATGAGTATATTCTGTTGTTTCTTCCAGTATTCCCTAGTGACAACTATTCATTTTTCTCTTGTGCAACATTTAACTAACAAAAGAGACCTAAGCCTCTTTTTGCCCTCTCACATGCAAGATGTGGCAGTGAAGGCTGAACACCAACACAGAGGGCTTTAGCAAGCCAGATGAGTGCACTTTTGAGTGATTATATGGATAAACTTTGGCATTAAAATCTCCTGAACTGGTTAAGCCTCTGAGGAAGAGTTCAATGGCCAGCTGGCTGAAACTGCTCTTTTCACTTGTACTGGACTCATTCAGCTAACAAACACTTACTTCTGCAATAAATCAAAGCAGTTGAACTGACTTCTTCCTTTTTACGTTTAATCCCGTTCACAGGAAAAGCAGAAATTCCTAGGGGTGAATTATTGCAAGGAAGGGCCTGAGGGAAATGACATTCGAAAGACAAATGTTGCCCAGATCCGGATGGCCTTCAGGTACGAGACTCTGTGCAATGAACTCAGCTTCCTGGCTGATGCCATGAGAACAGAAGATATTTCTACTCTGTCCAAGTAGTTACAAACTCAGAGAAACCGGGACGTGTCCCTCCTAAGCAGGATAAGACGCGAATTAACATCAAGTCACCCGTCCTTGATGCTACCGAGGCATAGCTGAACAGTACAGAGACAAAGGGAGTATCTGTGGAAGGTAAACCGCGTTTGCCCTCACCTCTTACTGCATTATTCTCGTTGCAAAGGTTTTGGTTTCTACGAACATGAGGCTAAAATTTTTAAGATTGGTGTAAATACTAAACGCAAACTCAGAATCATGTACTATTTGTTTCATACTGTCCTAACTGTGCCCTGCAGTGTAGCCTGGGAAACCAGAGAGAATATCCGCAGTGCATCTGTGCTGTGCACCTGAGGATCCTGCAGATGCTGACAGCACACGCCCACCTAGTTTGGTCCTGCAAGTCTCAGTACCAGCCATGGCTTTTAACACTTTTAAATTTAACCCTTTATTCATTAGCAGTTTCTATGGGGTGCAGAATTTTGAGGCTACCCTTTCATTCTGGAAGGTGTTCTGACACAGTTTTTAACTCAATGTTTCAGCAGTTATATTGGAAAACAAAAACCAACATCGGGTAATCTTGTTCAATGACTAATTAATTCCTGTTGTTATGTAGGATGTCAGTGAAGAACAGCAGATTAATGCTTTTTAATCTAGCAAGTGGAAAACATGGTGTCAAAATCACTATTATTGTACATTGTAATGAGTCTAATTATATCATGAAAATTTTGCCTTGAAAGTTGAGAACACTTTTTAAATTGCTTTTTAATGGGAATATGTGGATATGCCCATTCAAATTACTTAGAAATTTATGCAGATAATTCTGGTTGCATGTAAAGAGAAATTTTTTACTTGAAAAAGGGAAGTGTTCTTATGAATCAGTGGTAGAAATGCCAGACCTGGTTCTGGTCCTACTTCTGACGTATTTTTACACATTTGTTTTAGTCTGTATTTTAGTCTGTATTTTAGTCAACTACAGCTGAATGGGAAGCCAAGCTGTCTATTTATACAGAAGCCAGCCCACTTGAAATCTGCCATTTCAAATCATGGTATGTTGTGTTAAACTATTTATTTATGAGGAGGTGGTTAGTAAAATACAGCTACTGGAGTATTTATGACTTTCAATCTTCTTTCTATTTCATCATCCTTATGACACAGTACTACTCCTTCAGAAAGGATTAAAGGTGTACAATACTTGACGGCACCTATGTATTGTAGAAGCTGCAGAGTTTTACACCAAAAAAGACGAGGCCAGGGGCAGCAGAGGGTGTGGATGCCTCTGAGTCCAGCACTGCACTACTCAATTCAAAGGCCTGCAGTCCCTGAGGCAGGATTGGAGCCCAGGGTTAGACCCCTGGCTCTCTAATATCCTGCCTAGGGACACTGGGCTTCTTCAAACAGGCATCTGAATGCATTAATGCATAAAAAGCAAATAACTGATACTGGCCCATCAAGTCTCACCTGGCCTTGAACCCTGCGTGTTGTGCTCCATCAGATGTCTTGTGCCACTTGTATTTCTGAGGCCAGGCCCCTCTCCTGGAGCTTGGGCACCTACAGCCTTCCTTTCAAGAGCTCTGCAGGTCTCACTTTCCCTTGCAAATGCAGCCAAAAGCGGCAGTGGTGACACCACCAGTACCAAACGACCCATTAATGGCATAAATGTATAGAGGCAATGAACACTCTCTCCTCAAGCTATGGCGGTTCAAAGAGAGACATACAAGGACACCTTTTTAATGTTGCTGCTGTCCTGAATGGAGATTGCAAGGAAATGGCACCAAAGTAGGGGAAAGAGGAATTCCTTATCACCTCCTATAGCTGTGCAGCCTTGCAAGAACCCCCTGAGAGAGAGATAAACCTAAAGATGTCAGGAAGCAGCCTGGAATTAAGCCTGCTCCGAGTGAGTCCAAGGCACAAGAGGGAGAGTTCTGGCCATCCACTCACCATCACAGTTAGCCACTGTCATGCAGAGGGAGCTGCAGCGATTGTAGAGGTTTTTCATCCAAAACCAGGGCTGCAGACAGGTGGTGGGAATTTGACTTCAGCTCTTCAGTGCCCCAGCCTAATGTCTCCAATGTGCCAGATTTTGTATTCCTTGTACGCCTAAAAATCACGTGAAACTACATTATGCTGCCAGCTGTACGAGAGTAAAATTGTCCCAAGTTCTCAGCCAGCAGCCCCTGTCAGCCTCACTGTTAGGAACTTTAGCAGCTCATAGAATGCAGTCTCAGGATTGGTGTCATTCGCTTAGGATAAAGTCTGAGAAAATGGTTTAAGCTGTTTAGCTGCATCAAATGCAAATGTCTTGTTTTCATCAGTACAACTTCCTAATAAACTGTTACCAACATAACATTATTTGGGAAAAACATCTGCATCCAGGCTAATTAAGCAACATGCTCGGTATGAAGAATTTCAATTTTAAGTATTTCCAGCTGATAAACATTGCTTTACTTGGGTTGTTTCACCTGAAGATCGCTATTAGTGCTGCTTTTGTTGTCACGTACATGTCTTTTTTAGTTTCCTTAAAATTACACCAAATTTGTATATGTTTAATACCTTTTCAGCTTTCCTTACCTCAGGTTCTAATAGGTCTGTAGCTGTTACTGCAAATAAAAGAAGACTGGATTTGAATATTCAGTGAATGGACAGTAATTGGGATTCTGACAATAACCACAGTAACACATAAGTGGTCATGACCACAAGTTCTGCTTTCTGTGCTTTCTTGTGTGCTGCTTTTAAGGGGAAATTGGGCTCATAGTATTTATATTTGGGGAAGTATCAACAGACATCCTTTCAAGCTTCCACTACTACATTTCTCCTGGTCATCCTTTAAGTAGGCAAATGTTATTCATTCCCAAGTTCAGTTCTTAAGCTTTGCCTTGTCTTTGTTTTTGAAAGTTGCACTTTTGTGCTGATGTGAGGCTGTTCAGAGTAACCTTGTGGGCTCAGGCTGTGGCTGGAATGAAAAGGTAGATCCAGCATGAGTCAGTGCTGTACACACAGACACCAGCGCAGGACAGGGCAGCAGCTGATCCCCCCAGCTGCACTGAGGTCAAACCTGGTTAGAACACAGCTGGTTTGACTCAGGGGCTGGAAGAACATCACTGCAGGTGGCAATGGGGTAAGCAGTGCTGCAGGGTGGAAGAATATCCTACTTTGTCTTGACTTCATTAGGAGAAAGGTTCAAACGTTATTCCAGGCTTCCTTAAATCTGTTGGCTCAAAAGCATTTTATACTTTCAACCTGAAATGGTTAATTATGGTTATTTGATGTTTACAACCTATCTACCTGAACAATTTTTTTCTGTTCTTTAGCAAACTTAAGGCATTTGCTCTCCTACTGGAGGATACATTTTTTTTTCACAAGCCAGAGCCACCTTCTTGTCTCATATCATTGTTCTTTGTGTGGCTAAACCTTCCTGTTCTCTTTGCCTAGTTAAAATCCAAGTCTGAAAAGATGTCTGTAAAAACTGCTTTTTCTTTCTGTGCCTGGGTTACATGATGTTTATCTTTTGCCTCTTGTGGAAGCATTAAACATTACACTAATAAATCAATTGTAAAAGAATATGGTTATGGATTTTCTGTGTGTACCTCTCAAAAAAAATTGTAGCTCCTCCCAATCTCGACATTTAAGGAGAACTAAAACCCTGTGCAATTAAATTAAACTGACTAAACCTAAATAAAGCATGAAAACTGAAAAAAAACGCCAGTGGAGATAGAGAAGACAGTGAGCACTATTTAGGAGAAGGGGCAAAAGGCTTATCTGGCTTAAAAAAATTCAGTGTTAGTGAAAACCAACCATTCAGACCCGGTGTAAAGGGCTGAAAGTGAAATTGCAGTGCTGCCCCCACCGTCTCTGGGTGCCCACCCTGCTTCCCTGCTCATCCAGGCTCCTGGTGGCCCTGGAGCCTCATCTGGATATTGAGGTGAGCGTCAAGACAGCCAACCTGGGAGCAGGAAAGCAGTCCTGACACCCAGGGCAGAGCAGTTTAAAGTGTACTGTGATTCCATGAGCACGCACAACAGCTTTATCTGACAAAACCCAACTAAGAAGCCAACAAGTGTCAGATTTAAATGAATTAGTATATCCTGCTACAGTCACCGTGACTTTTGAGGAAAAGCTTAACATAAAACATTTCAGTAAGAAAGGGAGTCAAGATTTTTAGATGAAGATTAAAATATCATCTCTTTCAGTAGACAAACTTTATTTCTGTACAGGAGCAGCACTGGTGAAGCACAGGAGTACAGGTTCATCTGTAACTGAGGAATGTGCATTTCTCCCCCACACCTCTCAAAGCACCAACCAGCACAGAGAACAGTCCATGTAACAGTGAGACACCAACACCACTAGTTCATTAATCATTCACCACGACTAACAGGGACTGTCTCACATGAAAATTAGTTTTTAAAGTTCTATTAAAATGGGTCCAAACCACACCAGCATAGAAGCACAGACTGTTGTATCAAACTCTTACCTTCTTACACGTACAAATTCCACAAGGCCAGGTTTCCAACTACTTAAAGCTTACTTTGTGAAAACACCTTGCATTTTTAAATAGCACTTTGAACCAAAGAAGAGCGCGCATTTAATCACCTATTGGATCATATTCTTCATTCCAGCAGACACACACTGTGCAATGTTCTATCCAAGTACACAAAACTGATAATTCCCTTTAATGTTAGGCCTACAAACCCCATGCCCAGTGTTTGCTATTTGAATTTTGATGGGTTAGTGAGGTAAGTAAAGATCTGCTAACGAACATCTTGGCAGGTCAGACACAAAAGCAGAAGGTGCTGTCCCATCCCTCACGGATGTTAACATTGGCTGGCTCACAGCAAAATGTTACCTGGTGATCGCACACTGCAGTCACTGGAAAAGCACACAGCCCCATCCAGGCTAATTCCAGTGACACACCCCAACAGGAAAAGTTTTCAGTCCTTAAAGAATATTGCTGTATGATAAATTCCAGGCCTTGGAATCAAACATCTGAAAAAATGTCAGTTAACAAAAATTCAGTTTTGAAATGACTAATGTTTAAGACACACTCATAAAGCAGAATTCCATTCACCCACTTAAAACAGGTGAGGATAAAACCTTTGGCAAGTTATCTTCAAGGATGATTTAACAACAGAAACCCAAAGAAAATACTTAATTACTGTCATATTACTTCCATTACAGTGTGTGTGAATACAAAATGAAAGCATTACGTATATGCACTGTAAGGATTAAGGCCAGCCAGGTTAACATACAGCTCCTACTTGTATCAAACATCCTTAGGGCTTCCTGAGGGGGCTGTTCTTCCAGGATTCAGCTGGATGCAAACCACAAAGAACCATAGCCAAGATGTTCCTTCCAAAAATAATGCATTTGGCACATACAGCTCTATAGGGGTGGGATTGAACAGCTCAGTTCAAACCTGTAGCACAGAGATCTCAGTGGTTGCCCTGGTTTCCAGAACTGGAAAGAGTATGGATTAGAAAACCTTTCTGATTATGTACAGAATTTTCTTTAAAGGAAAGATAAGGAAGGTAAATACACCATTTCCCATGACAAAAAGAACCAGGCCCATTACATTGATACGGTGCCTAAACTTGAAACCTAGTAAATATAAAGGTGTGCTAATTGCTCTGGTACACCTACCTCCTGCTGTGCCTGCCAGCTGGTCATTTTATCCATTCTAATTTCCTGATCTGTTAATGAACTCCTCTCCCATTTCTCCTTGGCTTCAAAAGATCCAAACAGATAAGCCAAGTAACTAGACAGAGGAAACAGTTATATTAATTACACATTTCAATTCTTACTTAAAAACAGGAAAAATAATTAAGAAAAAAATTTCCAAACCTTAGCTTTAAACCTTAGCCATTCTCAAGCTTTAAAACACCATCAGAAACATGATGAAATAACTTGGGGAAAAAGTGTGTCACACTTCTCTGAAAATAAAAATCCTTTCCCTGAACAAACCTGCTCCTCAATACTGTTCTTTTAAGAATTAGAGTTTAATTTTTCCCATCACTGCAGAAGGTTCCAATTTATTTGTGTACCTAGAAGAGGTCAAATCAGAGACAGGTTTTTTTTGCAGAGCTGCATTGAGGCACCTTGTTGATACCAGCCTTCAAAGTTTAAGAGAGCTCTGACTCACAGTGCCACACTTTTAGCCACACCACCTGTACAATGCAATTGTATTTGGATCAAAACTCAGTTTTCAGACTTCTGTGGTACTAAAGCCAATAGATTCCTTAAGCTTAAAAGAACTCTGACATTTCTTCCAAAGTAACTTTATTGCACAATTCATACACAAAGTTTAATATAGTGGAATGTTCTTAGCTATTAATACAATCTCTAATGTTTAAATTACAATTCCACATTAAACCTGTAAGAAAAGTTCACTTAACACAAGAAAGTTAATTTGTTCTAATGCCCCCCACCAACAGCTATTTGCAGTAATTCACATTGTCAAGGTCTAGCTTCTGGAACTCATTGTCATGTCCATGCCAATGGATTCCTTTTCCTTTTCTAAAATTGTTTGCTAAATGTTGCACTTCAAACTAAGTAATACCAACCAGTACCAAACGACTAGTTTTTCAGTGTTAATGTATCTATTTCTCCATATAACATACAGTACATATATTTTACAAGGCACACATTACAGTATCTACATCACAGCAGTGTGAATTACAGCAACTTAATTTTAAAAAGCTGTACAGAATACAAAGTTTACTTTTTCACTATTTAAATAATTTTTGCATTAGTTTATATTGTAATTGTCATTATGCTGCAATTAACAACCTGTTTGCATCATTATAAAATTACATTTTAAGAAGTTCCTGTAAGTTCTCAGCAGAAAGTCAACTTATAAAATCTCAGTTCAGAAGTATAATTCTTGAAGTACTTTGAAAAATAAAGTTAGCTTGAAGCTTTCATTTAGATGTTCTTTCTATTCCAGTGATATAAAAAATTTAAAAAATTCAAAGGTTATTTGAAAGTTCTGAACATGGACTAACGCAAGCGCAAAAAGCAAAAAGAAACCGAACTGGTGCATCATTAGGAATACCTGCACATGTTTGAGTCAAAAATCCTGGGCCAGTAACAATTTTCAGCCCAAACAATAACTGCCTTTATGCAACCGAACACTCCATACATTTACTGAAAAATATCTCATTGCTATCAATGGCTTAAGAAAGGAAAACAAAAAAAAAAAAAGAGTTGTCAGCTATATAAGTCCTAAAAGGATTTTTCCATAGCTAAATACAGATTTACACACTAAGTCAGACTGGCTCTCAGATGACAGACACATGAGGAGTACATTGCTTCTCTGTCTTAAAAGCTATGATAAATTTGACAACTGTGTCACAAGCCAAGCTCAAACGGGTGCCATATGCTGTGCACATTCTTTAACGAATTGATGTATGACAGAGAATTTTTCAAGATCTAATTAAATTAGTTTCTAGCCAATTAAAAAAAATTACCTAAATGTGCATATCTAGATGTGCACATGCCTTTTAGTTCAGAACCTGTCTGCAACAAAAGGACTTAAGCCTTATGGCATCATGGAATTTTAACAGGTATGGCAAGGAAAAATGCAGTCTTTACAGTAAGCAAGACTTATGCTGATATTCCCTCAAATGCTACACTTGAATATTTTAACTTGAGGTTACTGAGAAAAAGTAGTATTTATTTTTATATATATATATATATATAAAAAAATTAATTCTCTACAGTAGCCATTCATTTCCATAACACTATTTATGCACAAGAGGCTTAAGGTGGGTTTCCTGAACACTAACAGTTTTAGACTATCTAAACTCGGCTCTTTAAAGATTTTATTCTGCTAGACACAAAATACTCCAGTTGGAGTTGCACTCCAGTTGTGATACTCCTTTTCCCAAGCTGTCACATGCACATCTTGCTCCAAGCCACGTTATTGTTAAAGAAGTTTCCCTCTGCTACATAAAAGCATATTGCACTTGTAGATAGAAAGTAGAGCACCCTTACTTAGATTATCACCTGTAACTCTTCGAATACCTTTCAACTCTGATCTCATCACTTCAACAACTCAAGAGGAGCAGATAAAACCACAGCATCAGACTACACTACACCTTAAGTGCTAATTCAAATAAAGGCGTTCTCTTCAGATATGCCCAATGTTTAGAAATAATTTTAGCTGTTCTTTTATCAAAAACTACCGAGAAGCTGATTTACTGCTTTTAGGATTGTGTACGAAACTGTTTAGTGTTTCCAAGCTAATAAGACTACGCTAAATATTGTATTTAAAAAAATATTCTAAGAGATAAGTCTTGTTAGAAGAATAAGGGGAAGTGCACAAGTACATTTACAGACCTGCCTACACGCTCCAAAACAGATTTAAAATAATTAATACTAAAAGTCATAACAGATCAGATTAAGTATCTGTAAACACTAAGAGCAGCAAGAACTTCCTACTGAAGAACAGGCAGTGGGACATCTTCAAGTTTCAACAGTAAAATTTCAAATTAATAACCACTAGTGCTAACTCATCATCTTTATTCACATTTGCTGTGAATAAGGGACTGCTTTTAAGGGTAGGAACTGTGAGGTCAAGCCATCTGCCATGGTTCATATCTGTAGCAGTACACTGTGATGCTCAAACAGCAGTTTGCAGTTGTAGTTGTGCTGTTATAAATTGCTTCATCAAGTAGTTGAACTGTTAATTAATATCAAACGCTGTTGTTTAAGTAAACTTTGTTAATGATCAAAGAGTTTGCTGAAAGAACAGCTTAATAATGAAGACTGCACACACAGAGACTTGCTCAGATACCCTGTGCTTTAGAAGAGCAGCGCAGACTCACAGCAGCCAAGAGGAGAAGGAATGGACAGACTGTGGAAGAACGGCAAGGAGAGGTAAAACCAGACGCTCGGGAAAACAAAAGCTTCGAGTGGTTCTGCCATGGTCAGCCTGGCGGGCAGGGTCAGGGTCTGTGGGGCTGCCCCGCCTCATCCACCATGTTAAGGATGTAAGTGGCAATGTCATCTTCTGTAGGGGCCTCTGACACCACCCAGGAATCTCCTGCCCCGGTCACCTGCCGGCGGCACACAGGACAGTTTCTGTGACGGTCACTCCTGTTAGGAAGGCACAGAAATGAGTAGTTTTCACTGATGGTCTCTTGCTGGTGAGAAAAAGCAAAACAAGCCCCCAAATGGACAAATGAAACCCAAACAAAAACCAGCCCAGTGAGAACTTCAAGAATTATCACATTAACTGGATTAGACCACCTATTTATTTTGTTTGTTTCAAAACATCTTTCTTTGTGAGGAAGACTTCTGAATGGAGCTCCGTTCTTTGAGTGAAAATTTGCAATCACGCTCCTCCTAATCATTTGCTCAGGTCAGACAGGACCTGCATCTGGCTACCTGGCCAGAAAGTTTAAATGGAAATTCGCTGTCTAAATTAATTCTTCCTATCTTCAGGAATTCAGCTGAGGTCCTTAGAAACCAGTCTCCATAGGCTTCCTAGATAAAGAGAAGAAGGAGCCTTTTCCTGGGTCATGCAGCCCACACAAGCTTAGAACTGGTGCCTCGGAGTCCCATCCCCCTCCACCATCTTGGGGGTCCCAAACAATTATGTCTGAGCTGGGAGCGTCTGTCATGCCTAAACTAAGAGGAGATCAACCTTAAAAAATACAGACCAAACCCAACATGGTGTAACTGGAACTTCACGAGCAGTCCAGCTGATTCATCAGCCAAAGCAGCATATAATCCACTCTCCAGCACAGTCACTGAACTGAGCCCTGTCTTGCTGATAGATGTTAGGATGTTTTCCCAGGAGAGAGAAATTACTTGCTATATTCTGAGATCCAGTGATTTTTTATTACGGTTTTTTCTTGTGGAAGCCTGGTGTTATAAGAGTAACTTCCTTGGTAAGTCTTTCAAAAAGCCACAAAATAAATTCCACAAAATAAATACGCACAAATGATGTGTAAACCCATTTGCATTAACTGGCCAAGAAAAAAGCTTTTTTAACAGAGCAGGTCTGTGTCCCCTAATGCCACACTGCCAGGACACTTCCCTAATCCTTGTAGGCCTGCATGGTCAGACAAGAGCTGTGATCCTCCACAAAGGAATTTTTGTCTTCCACTTTTCCAAGAACTGGTGTATCAGAGGTGCAGAAGCTGAAAAGGTGTTCAGTTTCTTGTGAAGCTCTAAGCTACACATTATATGCATAAATTTGAAGGTGCTGCCATTGAGAAGAGATATCTTTCTGGAAGAGTCTGATATATTTAAATCAGTAAATTGTATGCTATTTATTTGAAGTGAAAGCTTAACATATGGAAAAAAATCCCTCTGATAGTTATTTCCCAAGTAAGTGACAGACAGTCCAACTTGCCTTCATATTTGCATAGTCTTAACAAGCCTTAAATGAGATTTTGTGAAGCATAACATGCCAGCATCTGCATATACCATCTTCTCAAGTTTCTGAGCAAGACTAAAACAATTCAATTTTAGAAGAATAAAAAGATGTAAGAAATTACAAAACAAATGCTGAACAGCACTTTCACATCTCTTTTTTACAAAATTTCCTACTTTCCTTCTGCTGCAATCTGATTTTACTCAAGCTTGTTACGTATCATATGTACATTAGCTTGGAAATATCTTCAGATATCAAATTATATGGCAACCATGGAATTTGTCAAACCAAACTGAAACATGTCAGATAACCAGTGCATACTATAAAATAATTAATATTCTTTAGTCTATATTACCATTTATCAATGCATTTCTGGCAGAAACTGTGAGCACATGGCAGGATTAAATCAGCACGCCCATCCATGCAAATGCAACATTCCTCTTCATCTGTCAGCTGTTTAACCCTGCAAAAAAGAAGACACTGTTTTCTTCCAGATGTTTGATATTTATGCCCTGGTAACCACACCAGTTACTACATTTTTCATAATAATTAGTGATGGCCAGAAAAAAACACCTGTGATTTTAATCTGTGAATGGACTACTTAGGTCATCCCAGCCTATGTCAGCAGTACGTCAACTAAACTAAGCCAGAATGTGCATTTATTGTTTGTGTCAGGTGCTTTTGGTATTGCAAAGGGTTCTGTAAATCCCTTTTCATATTAACAAGGAAGTGTGAGGAGTTGTAACTGCTTCATATCACATGACCGGGCAAAAGAACAGAAACAGTGTTTACATTAAAGGCAGGAGAAGAACCTGCCTTCCTGTCACTGCATGTCAGGCTGAACTAGTTCATAATGAACTTTGCCAAATTTCTGTGTGCTGGTTTATGTCCTGGACAAAAACGTGCATGTCAAGAGGATCACTACCAGAATGCACGTTCACTCATTTCACATGGCATCAAAATGCCAGGAGCTGAACTGCTCATTAGATTGAAAAGGCTGATTTTAGCTTGCAATATGCTCCACATGATTGCTCCTCAAATTAGGACTCCTAAGATGACTGTTACCACAGCTTTTCCAGTTAAACTCCCAGGTCTTGCTGCTGGTGGGGAAGTTTAAAAATTATCACACTACCCAAGACAGACGTTGACATTTTGTATCTTTTTCCCAAACAACAGATATCTGTATCTAATGTTAAGAGTAGTATCTCAAATACTTGCACAGTCAAGACTTCTCAAGAGCAAAAAGGTGCAAAGAATCCTCAGCCTTCACTGGCCTAACCAGACATGTAAAGTTCTCAATTTTATAGTCACAGCTCACTTCCAAAACAACCAAGGAACTGTTCTACAATGCTTGGGTTTTCCAAAAATCCTGATTTGGGAATCCCTGTTCTGACTTGAGGGACAGAGATAGCATTCTAGAAAAAATGGCATTTCAGGAGAGTCAGTCCACCTTAATGACTACTGACCAGACTATTTCTGCTTAGGCATCTAAGGGAGCTTGTCAAATACAGATTCATGTTTGAACTGTATGGAACAGCCAGCTACTGGACAGCAGTCAACATGCCTTTTTTTTATCTTTCAGTAGGTCCTTGGGGTTTCCTTTTCAATTTGCTTTTGGAAAAATTACTTTTAAATTACTTTTTTTTTTTTTTACAGATGATAATTTGCATACAATGAGGACAACAGTTTCCAAGAAGCCTGCTCACTGTGTTCTTTAGACCTGTTCCCTTTCATTTTCCTTCCCCATGCAATTCTGAGTACTAACCTTTAATAGCACTTGAATTTTTGAGATTTGCTTGTGTCTATACAAGCAATTATACAAGACCTATTTATAAAGTTTCTGCAAAGTCTGCTTTAGTCACAGGACTAAGTTCATGAAGAAGCAGTAAAATAAAGGAGTGACAGACTAAGGAAATGCTTATCTCTTCATTATCAGAAAGCATAAACCACTTAGGCATATTTTGAATGCTCTAAATAGAAAGTGGATGTTGCAGAGAAATGGGGTGTTATTCTAGTGGAAAAAGTTAAGAAGAATGCAACAGATAACACTTGCCATTTTTAGATAGTGAGGGCTAACTGCAGAACTGAAAAATGTCTAAAGATGAGAAGAATTGAGGCAAATGGATGGTTATCACAGAAAAATAAACAGAAGATTTCATTGGTGTAGAGTACTTGAAGGTGCTTCAGCCTGTATTTTCCTTAGTAACTTAAAAAACCTGGCTAAGACACAAGCTCAGCAAACGTCATCATATTAGCAAAGTATACTCTATTTTTATTCGTGACTAATACTGCCTCAAGTGATGAAGTTTACAAACATGAAGGATGCTCATCTCCCCTGTCTCCAAGGCTGAAAATTGAAAAAGAAACTCACATAGGAAACCTTTTCTCTTCCTCATTGACTTTAGCAATATATAAAGTTGTTTTGCGTACGTATCTGGGGTCCATGTTGTTTGGTTTGTCTGTTTGAAGCAAAAGACCATTTCCAGAAAAACATGTGTTCTGGTATAACCTTGAGAAAGCAATTTTCCTGTTCTTTCTCAAACATGTTCACAATTTACAGGAAATTAAATTAAATGAAAATAATACCTTCTGCAATCCAGTGACTTAGAAAAACCAGCGGGCTCTGTGAAGCGACAACACAGCTGACCCCTTTTTCACTCCAACAGCTGAAGTGTGACACTCAGGCTGTTTCATTAAAATACCTGGCTGCCAGCTCTTCACTGGTGAACAGAGAGAACTCTACCATTTACTACCTTTTCTTGTAAAACCTAGCTCTACCTCACTTAAAACTGAGTTAGAACCCTGAACTTACTCAGGAAGTGAAAAGTAAGGAACTACTGGTAGCAGCACCATTTCCACACAGGGAAAGGGTGACAGGCTTCTTGCTGTTATATTCAGTTTGAACCGAAGTTATTGCAGGTGTTGACCTCAGTCTTTTGTTTTTCCTCTGGTTAACAAAGCAGAAGGTCAACATGAGTGAGACAGTTCACATTTTTCCAGTCTTACAAGTTAAATTATTACCATCATTGATGAGTTTCTAGTGGCAACAGATGGGAACTTTCACATGCCAAAATGTAAGAGGAAGAGAAAGTTTAAGTGGAACAATAACAAAATCCGTTTAAACAAACACTGTCATACCCTCTGGATTTGTAACTGCAGCTGATTCCGTTTCCTCCCATTTCCTTATTCAGGAGATTCAACATATACCATGTTTATAGCAGAACTGATCTCTAAAAGGGTTGTTCTGAAGCTGAGGTATGGTAGCACCGTATTTCAGGATTTCACCCAAGTGCACTGCAGCTCCCCTGGTGCAAGGGAAGGTGTCTGTTCATGTTTGTGATGGTACAAACCCTGCACTTGCCAAGAGCGAGCAGTTCTGATCAGTAGGTATTTTAGTTCAAGTTTTAACACAACTCCCAAAATGCTTATGCTGTAACTGGGGTCAGAAGCTAAAGTATATCAAAATACCTTCCCATCCACAAGCTGGCCTGACACGATGACAGAGACATCAAACTCTCAGCAGCTTCTTCAGAAGCATCAGTCTGTGCAAGAACTCCTGCTGCTTGACTGGTGATGTCTTTATAAAGTTGAGTGAACTGATATAAGTTCAAGATTCTGGAAGCTTCCACGATGCCACTTGTTTTATTTATCTTAAGATATAAGAATTGTTTACAATTACTTATCGGATTTTAACTTGGCATTGCTCAAAATGTTTGTAAAGCACTGCAGTTCTCATGTAGGGCAGTAATCCCCTTCCTAAGTGTCCATCACCCCCTAGCAAGCTGTGGTCTGCCTCAGCAAGAGTCAGGACCTGCACGCAGCTGCTGCAGCATGAGGAACACCACAGGCAGCACCACAATTTTAGGGCAAGGCAATGCCATCACTGCTCAAATGGATTCAGGTGTGAGTAGGGACCTAACGCCCAAGAAACTGGGCTAAACTTAGAACCAAGCACAGGATAATCAGTCATTTGATAATTGAACTTAAAACAGCCTACAGTGATGGCTGCCTTAATGAAAACTTGGAGTAAACAGAAAACTACAAACTGCTGGTTTCAAACAGAGTTTGAGGGTTAGTTTTGTTTAACCACATGTTAAGACTGCTCAATGGATTCAAGATCATTAACGGACATTACTTGATAGGATACAGAGGGGAAAATCTCCTCATCAGACAGAGCAAATTTCCTAAGTTTTTGTCATGGCCTTCCAAATAAGTTAAAACATTTAACCTTTAGATTGGTTTCTAAGGGATCAGACTATGTCCAGGCACACTAGCTCAACTAATAATGCCTGGAAGAGCTGATTAATTTCTACTACAATGAAAATCTACAGTTCCCAGTTTGTTGTACCATTGGATTACTTGACCTCACAAATCACCTGCATTTGTAACTAAAGGGCTGTAAGTCCTCCACTGGAAGGCATCATCCCTTTAAAGTTAGTTATGAAAATGTTTTTGTTACCGTGCTTTTTGCAGAAACTTAGAATTTAGACTTAATTTATCTCCAACAACATCTTTGAATACATCCTCTGTATCAAAACACATGTAGCAGGTGTTGGATTTTACAAGTAAAACTGACAGTCCTCAAATCTTTGCATACAAACTGCCCATCAAATTAAAATGTTCACACTTACTTTGGTACATATTATCCTAACGATCACCTTCCAGAAAGCAGAAGAATCAGACCCAGGTTGCACTTCAAATAACAGATGTTTGTCTTGTCCAGAAGCCAACTTTGCAGTACTGAAACAAAGCAACATCAGTTTAACGCCATGTGCTGGACCTGCAAAGCTCAGCAGCCTCAGCCAAGTGGGATTATTTATGGTTCACCTGTCTGCTCTCTTAAAAGAGATTTTAGCAATACTGCCCAGAGGCGTCAAAGTAAAGAGTAATGACCTTCCTAGCATGTCACTGAATAGAAAATACATAATTCACTTCACTTTAAATTGCACAGCAAACTTCAGAAAATGTTGTGCAAGTCTTTTGATCCAGCATCAGCAAGCATGTGTACTTTATAGACATTCAAATTTATTTATGCTCTCTCTGCTTATTACACTAATCACACAATCTTGTGTCCAGTCTGAAAAGGTTATTTCCTCAACAGGTATGTAAAAAAAAAAAGCCTGTGATACCAACATATGAGGTGTATTTTTGTTAGTATATATTAATAATGAGGTAGTCAGGTGAACGTGTCAGGTGACCTGGGATTTGTTTTTCTAATGGAACACAGACACAACGGTCTATTCCCTAAGAATCAGGATACATTCAGGCTTAAGGAAACACTGAAAAGAAAGAAAACATCTGAATAACAGTATTTTGGACTGAATTATACTGACACATGCCTGGAGTCTCAGGCAAAACATCAGGTTATGGCCTTCAAAATCTATTTATGTGTCTACCCAGAAGACAGTTGTGTGTTCTTGAAGGTCATTCACAAAAGTATGACCCTCTCCAAGATAATTTCTAAACTGAATACAAATTCACGTTTTAGTTAAACGGCAAACATCACAAAGCCCTTATTCAGTGTGTGCGTGTTTCCACTTCATTTTATCACTCTCATTTTATACCATAAATACAGGCTAAAAATGACAACACTGCTTTTTTGCTCATTTTCTTTTACTGTCATTGTACTGGTCAAACAAAAGGCAGGCTATGAAAAATCTGACAAAAAAAAGCAGCCTTTTATTTGGGATTATCTAGGTCACTGGTTTGGGACAGTAAGATAGACCTCATCCTTAATGAGGAGCAGCCTTGCATGTCTGCAGAGGTGGCAGGGATGGTCACGAACAGCTCTGTCTCAGGTGCCACCCTCCTCGTGTAGCTCTGCTGTCCCTACCAGGCTCCTATTACTGCTTCCTACCCGAAGTGACAGGCAGAGAGGAAGCAGCATTGCATCTTCAGGTGGAAGGGACAAGAATACGGGACACAGGTGACACTAACAAAAAGATAATGCTAAATCACTTCTTGTGAACTTTTAAGACAAAGCAACACTTGCTGGAAGAAGAGCAGTAGAGAAAAGTGAATTTAAGGAGGAGAAAAGACTTTGGTTTTGAAGTGTTAATTACAAACATTACAGAAACATCAAGAAATGAAATAAACATTTCAAAACCATCGGGCCAGTTCTGGCTTAGCCAGTACAGAATAATATATTGCACACAAGGTCTCTGTAACACATGAAAAAAAAAGAAACAAGCAAAGGCTTACATATCATTGAGTTCAGCTACTCTTCCCAGAAACTCTTCATAGGTTAGGAAACCACTTTCTTGAACCAAAGAGGCATGCTTTGCTACTTTTTCTGGCAACTTGTTAATTACAGTTTGTGTGTGGTTTGAAATCTGTTGACCCATGGTGAAGTTCTTCACCTCAGTTCTGCAGAGAGAAGTTCTCATTCACTTGTAGAGTCTCTGCTAAAAATATTTGAGAGAGTTACATTTGTGTGTTTGTGAGTGGCTACTCCCTCATTTTCTTTTAGCCTACAGTAACTATTCCACAAGTAGCACAACCTGAACAGTCAGATCACAAACAATGCAGAACACTTCGAAGAGTCTGGAATGTGGCATTATAATCTTACTAAAAACGTACTATTTTGCTTACAGCAATACTTATATTAAATAATTTTCCACACAGATTCAGCTCCAGCACATACACATATAAATACATCCAATGGAATGGAAAAAAAAAATCTTAAGATGACAATGGTAAATTATGACAATTTTTGTTCATCCTAAATATTTGTGCATGCGAATATCAGAATGTCTGCAAATAAGCACATCAATGTCTGTTTATATACAGATATTACATTAGGAATCAGCTTTCTTACATCAAACTTACATTGGCAGATCAAAAGAACTCCCACAGCATTCTGAAACTGGTAAGCCAAGGAATCCATGTCAGTATAAATCAATTTAGAGACCTCCCTATCTGCACAAAACACTCAACTTTAGGATGTATTACAGAACTGACTTGCTCAAATGCCTCCAGCTTATTTCATCTTTACTTCACGCCCAAATCTTTTTCACCAAAAGTCTGCCCAAGGATTTACGCCATGCCCTCCGAGTCTTTATCCACTTACCCCCCTTGATCCCTCTGCATTTGACTTCCCCCAAAATGCCTCTTTGCAAAGTTCATTGTTTGTAAAGCAAACCAGTTGTGTCACACTTTTTTAACACTTCTACAGACAGAGGTGTGCAAGGGCAAGCAAACTGCAGAACATCCACCTAAACTCAAACACGGAGCAATCTGGTAATAGCTGTGTTACAAACTCCTGATGAGAGACATCACAGAGAAAGCAGCACTTTGCCCTGCAGGTACCTGCAGCAGAGCTTGGGTTTAAATCCACACGGAACAAAATTTACGGCTGTTGAGATCTCACCACGGTGGGAGAAAAACACAGCACACCAAGTGAGCTCCTATCAGAGCATACTGAAGTAGTAAGCAATTTCACCACAGGAAGCTTCCGATTTACGGCTGGAAGTGTGACCCATTTATACTCCCACACAGACGTGCTCCCCCTCCAGCCACTTTTCTCCTTCCCGATACGGCTCCAGTCGCCTCCTGTCCCTCTCTCTGGGGCGTGTTTGGCGAGCCCACGCCCAGGCCACACACGTCAGGCACTGCCTGTCAACAGCACCACCTGTCACCTTCCAGACACCTCCTCCCGGATCTCCCAGGCTTGTGCTCCCCCGAGCTTCTGAGGGGCACCGTGCCTCCTGCGGGCCTGCCGAGCTCAGCACCTAAATCCCAGCACTGAAGTTTGAGGAAAAACACCTGCGACGGTGTCTGCAGGTCTGGATATTAGGAAAAGGTTCTTCACCCAGAGAGTGGTCGGGCACTGCAACACGCTCCCCAGGGAAGTGGTCACAGCACCAAGCCCGACGGAGTTCAAGAAGCGTTTGGACAACACTCTCAGGCACAGGGGTGACTCTCGGGGTGTCCCGTGCAGGGCCAGGAGATGAACTTCGATCCCTCTGAGTCCCTTCCAAAACCGCATATCCTGTCACTCTATGAAATGTTCCCCGTTGTTCACCCTTCCAGACCCGACACACCCCGCGTCACCGGCAGACGCACGAGGAACCCCGAGCGGCGCGGACGGCCCCGGGCACGGCCCCTCACGGCCCCGGCGCCCCCCGCCCGCCC
>VWPU01005179.1:25908-67673 GCA_013398955.1 Callaeas wilsoni | reverse complement strand
CGGGAGCGGTGCAGGGGGGCTGGAGGGGGCGGGCAGCAGCAGGAGCCGGTTTGTTTATTGTGCGTGAGAATCACAAGCGACTAAAGCGAAGGGAGAAAGTTTGAGCTGGTGGTTGTCAGATAGTATCACCCTCACACCCGCCGGGAATGCTAATGAGTGTCAGCAAACACAGGGAGTCTCTGCCTGTTTATTTACCCGGGATTGGGTCAGTGGCTGAAAATACACTGTTTTGCTTTTGCAGATAAAATAATTCCTTTCTGATAGAAAAGGCTGGGTTTGTAATTCAGGATTTTCCCGGTTTTGATGTAGGGGGGGGAAATGGAACTTTGGAGCCTTGGTGGTTCAGGGGAAGCTCGGCTGCTTTTAAATGGTATTCTGCCGATAAGAAGATGCTTAAAATATACTTTGGAAATAGCCATCAGCAAGGTGTTTTGGGAAAACCGGCAGTGGAAGAGTCAGGGCTGTTCACTCCACTCTCGCTGGCCACTCTCTGAACTGATTATTCTCCTATTGGAAAGGAATGCCAGGAGTGTTATTTAAATTAGATTAAAAGTAGAAGTAGTTTAGATAGTGTAGGAGTGTGCCTCGCTCTTTTGTCTTTAAGGGAGAGAGAAGGAAATTTCAGAAATCCGTGTTTAATTAGGATTGCTGAGTTCTGGGGTAATCGCAGTTCCCCCACCCCCCCGTGTCTTCACGCTTTCAGTGTTTGAAAAGAACAAAAAAAAAAGTGTTATTACTGTGTTTTTGAACACAAACCATTGGCTGCTCTCGTGTCACCGTGCGGAGGGGACATGTCCCCGTCGGTGATCACAGAGCGGAGAGGCTGGAGATGTCCCCGCGGCTGAGTGACAGCCCGGCTCGGGGAACAGCCCCTCCGGCAGCCGGGGCTGGGCCAGGCTGGGCTCGGCAGCAAAGCCAGGAGGCCGTGGAGAACGGCACTGTTAGAGCAGGCAGCAATCTGTGGGGTCTCCAGAACCTTATCATCCATGCGAGTCAACAACTGTGCTAAATTGAAATTGTAGAGTTGATTAAACGACGTATTTAAGGCCCCATAAAAGAAAGCAAAGGCAGGCAGGGAGGGAGCGGCGCGCGGGGGGCGGCGGGTGGGGAGGGTTTATCTCACCGCGAGCAGCAGGCTCAGCCACTGATCTAATCAAATTATTCAGCATTAAAAAACTGCCAAGGCATTCCAGTGCTGCAGCTTCCAGAGGCCCAGCTGGGATCAAATGCTAATCAACATCTCCACGATATTTATTCCCACTGTCAGTCTGGTACGTGTTTGTTTTCCGAGCGCTGCATACTAAACTGAAAGATCAAGATGAATCGGTGGAGATGGGAGATGATGAGCAGCCAGGCTAAACACTGGGAAAAAGCACCGGCTACTGGGAAACGGGGACGGAGGGAGATGGTTGGAGGGAGGTGGGCAGCAGCCCTGCTGGCAGCGGGGACGGTGAGCCAGCCCCGCACGGCCCAGCCGGGACGCACCCGCTGCTGGCGGCAGCACCGTGCTGGCCGCCGCGGCCTCACAGCCCTCACACCCGGCTGCTGCTGCTCCACCTGAGCCCCTTTTGTCCTGGCAGCATCAGCGACCGCTCCTGCGCCACGTGTGGAGAGGACAGCGCCCGGTGCCACGGGACGGCCACACCGCGTGGCGCCCCTGGGAGCCCTCGAAGGCCGCCTGCCGACCAGCAAGGTCCTCCTTAAGCACTAGCCACCGGAGCGCTGGGAGACTAATTAATTTCCTTTTTGTTTTTCAGAGTTTCATTTTTAAATTACAGTCTTCCCTCCTCTCTAATAAATACTCAACAATTAAAGCTTTTTTTTCCCTGACATGCGATTCCAACATCTCAGTGTCCCACCCTCCTGTCACCTTCCCTGCCATAAACAGATTCGTAAAAACTGCTTTTGACGCCCCAGCTGCCATTAGCCACTTAAAATCCCATAATTATCATCCTATCATGGGCCTGTTAACGAGCAGTAAAAATAAGGCCATTGAATATGGTAATTTATTCGTAAATTAGCCTAATGAGAATAGGTTTCAGACACTGTTTACTTTCTAGCTGCCTGTTTCGGTGCGGTGCAGGCAGCCTGCGCGGGGCTGCAGAGCCGGGTGGCAGCGCGGGAGCCTCAGCCTGGGTGGCAGACGCAGCTCCCGCGCCAGCGGGCAGAGCCCTGCTCCCATGCCAGCCCTGCTCCCACGCTGGCCTCCCTGCACAGCCTGCCCTGCCTCTCCTGCCATCCGGGCCAGCGCTGTCGGTGTGCACGGCACCACGTCCTCACCGCCAGAGTCCCCACCGGTGTCCCACGGGGCCTGTGGCAAGGCAGGTTTCTGCTGACCTGTCCCCGCGTTTCAAATCCTGGGGAAAAACACCGGGATAAATGGGAATAAATGCAGCAGAATGGTCCAGTGCCATCACCCTGCTGTGGGAGCTGGGTAGGGTGGTGGGAGGAGATGGTGGGAATACGCTGTAGTCCTCCTCCTCCTCCTCAGCCTCCCTGTGGCTTATTAAGGACTGGATGTGTTGTTGTTAGCAGTTCCCACAGGATCCCAACAATGGGATCCCACTTTCCGGTTTCTCTTGAGGAAGGTGTCATCACCTTTGCATACACGTTAAAGGTAAAGCCTCTTTGGTGGCCAGCCATCACGGCCACCACCTGCTCCTCCAGAGTCAAATGGAAGAAGGAAGAAGAGACCCAAACTGACTCTGCTTTGAATTCAGCACTGACAGGTCTGAGCACTCCGGCACCTGGGCGGCTTATTTTTTCCAAGCTCTGTCTTTGCAAACAGTTATTCTCAGGCAGTGGAGTGGTAATAAACCCCTGAGTGAATGAGGATGAGAGGTCCTTTCAGGGAAGAGGTGAAGAGCTCTTGACTATGAGCCTTTCACCCTCTAGAGTATTTTCATTCCTAGGCTGGCTAAAAGCCAGGAAATAAATCTGCACGGCCGGAGCGTCTTGGCTGCATCTCTGAGGAGTCGGAGCCGGCAGCACCCTGGGCACTTGGCACCCAGCCCTACCCCTGTGGCCCCTCAGGGAGGCTCAGGGTAGCCCCTCTGCAGGAATCTCCCACTCAGCAAGGGACGGGCTGTGCTGGGGCTCGGGAGCAGCCTCGTGCAGTAAGGAACACCTGCAGGGGAAGGGTCGGCTGTGCACACACAGCCACCGGCCTGGGGGACAGTGAGACGGTGGCACTGAGGGGACCTGAACACCAAGGACACTTTACAGGACCCTGAGCCCCTGAGTTCCGTGCCTTCTTCCCAAAAGAGCCCTTTTCTGGCCCAAAACAAGGGCACTCAGAGACCAGCTGCATGTGCGGTGACTCTGACGGAGACCCCAGAGCTGGAGGGGTCCCTGGGGACCAGACACTCCCACATCGCCAGCCCCAGCTCCCACGTGCCGGGGGGGACTACAAAAACCACATGCTCCAAGAACAGGGGCCTGATGCCATAGCTAAAGCCCAGAATTCATCATTCTGTGGAGAGTTCTAACTGGTTTCCAGTGACCAATTCCTGCATGGTGCAGGGGGATGAGGTGATAAAAAAGTCTCTGTCGTGGTCCTGGCTGTGCTGCCCCTGATGGCTCCTCTTGCCAGGCAGGAGTTCCCATAACCACCCTCCGTGGTGGCTGCATTCCTGCCTTTCCATTCCCTAATTTAATTACAGCTTGTTTCTTTACTAATTATAATGCTCAAATCAGAGCGGAGCTTAAGGCCACCGTTAGAAGGGAGGCTGGTGGCTGTCTCCTTTTTGCTAAGATGGGCCCATTATCATTTCCCTTCCTTCTGATGGAGATTATAAACACTCTGTGTCAAACCACTTCCCAGCAGTTCTCACAGTGTGAAAACGATTGAGGTCAGGGGATGCACACAACCTACCCATCAACTCAAGTATATTCCTCAAACCCTGACATGCAGCGAGCTGCGGGGAGGTCACCTCTGTGAGAAACAAACCTTCCAGCCTCCCAGCGAGTCCCAAATTGCAGTGTTGGGAAATAATCATGTGGAACACGCCGAAAATAGCTCCCCAGGTAATAAACAGTTAACAACAGCAGCCGCCTGCACCCAGCATCCACAGGAGCGGGATCATAGGAAAGGAGTTAACCTGTTAGTGGGTTGTAATGAAGGGGGCAGGTCCCACAGCTGGGCAGGAGGGACTCTCCAGCGTTTGATGCTTGGGAGAGCTGGGGCGGGAGGAGTGGTGAGGACACAAAGGGCACAGCAGGAGGAGCGGCAGGTGTCTGCTGGGCTGGAGAACCCCTGGGGGCTCTCCCCGCCCCCTCGCCCTCCTTGTGCATCCTCCGCTTTGCCATTTCTGTTTGAACAGATCAGGTCAGGTATGAGATGCTCTTTTTGTGCTTCCCTACGGTTCCCACGTCTTCTCTTTGAGCACACACGGCTGCGCTGGGATGGGGCAACAGCATGGGGCTGTGGGCTGAAAGACCAGCTTTGCCTGTGGATTTTAAAACGAACTTGTTCATTTTAAAGAATGAAAAAACAAAAACCACCTTCCAAACCCCAGGGAGGCTCTGGGGTTTTAGAATCCATCAACCAAAAGGCGAGCTGCCCAGGAGAGCCCTGAGTTCAGTCGTGGCCAGAGCGATGGGTGGTGAGCTCGCAGCTGCTCCCGAGAAAGCCACCCCAGCCCATTCCCCTCCTGCTCGGACACTGCCGGGGGCTGCAGGCCCCAGGAATGGGGAGGGCTCTCCATAGGGAAGACGGGGAATCTCCATCAGGAAGGTGGGGGCTCTGCTCCCTGCCTGCCGCCGGTGCTTTGTGGCGCCGATGTCCCCGGGGAGGAGCGGTGGCTGCGCAGCTCGGCGCCTGGCGGGGCTCCAGCTCAAATGAATGCAGGCAAATCCATGGATCTGAGAGCGCTTACTGATCACATATGGGCCCATTTGCAAGTTTGTAGCAGAAGTCGCATATTTTGTAGATTTGGGGGGTTGCTTTTCTGCTTCCAGGCAAATTTTTCATCTCTCCAGTTCTCAGCCATTGAAACAGTTCTGGAGAAGGCAGGGAAGAACATTGCCTCTCTTTGTCACCGTGCACTGCCTGGTGTCCCATCACTTCAGGAAGGGGGATTCACCGGGACAGCCCACTGGGGATTCAAACAATCCCCAACCACAGTTTGCTGAAGTTGTTTTGTTCGAAAACGAAGATTTCCCCCCTAATTCTATCATGTTAAATGTCTGTGATTTCCTTTCACCCATTCACAAAGCCATGGCTGGTACCTGGGAAGGGAAGGGAAGGTAAAGAAGTATGCTCTGTCCCCTCCCTCCTGCTCTGTCTCTCCTGGCAGTGGGTGGGCAGTTTCTGAAAAGCTGTCTGAAGAAAGTCTTGAGTCACCCCTGCTCATTCCAGACTCTTGCCAAAATTAACAGATTTATGGCACAACGCTTAGTTTGAATCAACTTTTAAAAATGTAATTTACAAGAGACACATTTTTCTTTGCTCAGACACGTTATTTGCCCATTAATATGCACCACGATTTCAGACGCCTAATGACTGCTCCAACCCCTCCTGCTCATACCAAGCGTTGCTGTTGTTGTGATTAAGGGCAGTGCATCGCTCTGCAGTGCAAATATCCTGGAGCCATACAAAGGACAATTAATTCTTAGAAGAGGGAACTGATCTGTGGGTATGAGACGACCTGCTCCTGCCCCTCCAAGCACCACCGTGCCCCTGCAGCAGCTCAGGGCTTTCCTTCTGGATTAGAATTCCACAAACCTTTTTCTCACCAAAGGGTAAAATCTTGGCCCCGTGTGCTGCCCACAGCCAGACCACTGTGTCCCTACCCCTTGCTTCCTCACAAGCAGTCATCTGGGCAGGAGACAGCCCTGGGGAGGGCTGGTAAATCCTTCACCTTTGGGGTCTTTTGGGGTCAGAGCAGCAGAAGGCTGTTTCCTTCAGGGGTGAAGCTCTCCTTGCGCTGGGGATGATCACAGGCAGCTTGGGGATGGGTGCTGGGTGCTGCTGCCAGTCCCACTCAGACCCCCCATCCCCGCTCAGATTCCCCATTCCCGCTCAGACTCCCCATCCCCGCTCAGATTCCCCATTCCCGCTCAGACTCCCCATCCCCGCTCAGATTCCCCATTCCCGCTCAGACTCCCCATCCCCGCTCAGATTCCCCATTCCCGCTCAGACTCCCCATCCCCGCTCAGATTCCCCATTCCCGCTCAGACTCCCCATCCCCGCTCAGATTCCCCATTCCCGCTCAGACTCCCCATCCCCGCTCAGATTCCCCATTCCCGCTCAGACTCCCCATCCCCGCTCAGATTCCCCATTCCCGCTCAGACTCCCCATCCCCGCTCAGATTCCCCATTCCCGCTCAGACTCCCCATCCCCGCTCAGATTCCCCATTCCCGCTCAGACTCCCCATCCCCGCTCAGATTCCCCATTCCCGCTCAGACTCCCCATCCCCGCTCAGATTCCCCATCCCCCCCCCGACTCCCCACCCCCTCCCAGCCTCCCCATCCCCTCTCAGCCTCCCCCTCCCCGCTCTGACTCTCCATCCCCACCAGGCACTCGAGCACAGCACTGCTCCATTTCCACCAGCAGCGAGAAACCACCGAGCAGGCAGCCACGTCCATGTGATGGCTGCGAGGAGCTGCTATCACTGCTGTTCCAGTGCCCTTACACATATTGACATTTTGGTACAAAGGTTAATTATAACTGGTTATTCTTAAATGAAACCACAAACACCCTTTCCCCCCTGTTTTATTACTTTATAACTCACCATATAAACCTGATTCCTATAACCATAAAACAAAGCTGAAACGAGTTGGACATGTACCAGTGAGGAGAAAAAGAAATAGCCGGAGGGGCCTCTCAGCTGTGCGGTAATGTATATCCATGTGGATTTCTGCGTCTCCTACTCTCGCGGAAACTTAATATTCCAATCAGCTCCTGAGCTACTGCATTAAGAGCCAGCGAGCGCATCAGTGCCCCTATAGCTGAGGGAATATTACTCACCGGGTCATGGTCGGCTGAGTAAAATACAACCCTCATATATCATCATAACTGCCAGCAAATGACAATTATAATTGAGACGGCAATAACTAGGAAAGAGTTCTTTAATTTAACATCCAATTATTACAAGTTATCACTCCTTAATAAATGTAATATAACAGACAATCAATGTTGCATGCGACGGGCCAGGCTGCATTGGGATGGGAAATTTATATCCTGGGGAAAAAATACTGTGTGTGTGGGTTCTGCTTTTAAAAGTCTGCAGTGGTTGTGATAAGTGTAGCAGGAACTCGAGCTATAAATAGCTGGCTGCCATCGTCACATTTGCATATGTACAATAGCTCCAGGCCAAGGGGAGGAAAAAAAAGATTACTTCTCCCCTGTGTAGTAAAATAAGAACAACAATAGAAAGCAAAGCGTGGCATGTGAGCGCCTTCCCCACGCCCCACAAACGAGCCCCTTAAAAGGGGAGCACAGCAAATCCTGATAAAAATCACCCTAATAGCAAAGAACGTGATTCTGATCAGCTTCAAAGGGGACCGTGGCGAGCAAGTGCTTAAACCTTCACGAAATCAGATCATTTGGGTATTAATTTTTTCCCCGTGCCCTTTCTGAGCACTTTCATGGTGCAATAAGCTGTGCATTCTAATGGAACCTGGAACGCTCCCGAACGAGTGGGACCTCGGTGGATATTTAACAGCAAACGTGGGAACCCGGCCCTGCCTCAGCCATCCAGGGGCCATTTGTGCCAAGGACAGGTGCTGAAAACCTCGGCACTGCCACTGAAACCCATCTGAGCCCTCATCCACAGGCTCGCCACGATCAGCCGTGGTCTGCACTCGGAGGCAAGGAGGGTTGTGAGGCTCTTTCTTGTTCCCCCCCCCCCCGAAAATTAAGTTTTCGATGAAATCAGGCTCCCGTTTTCCCCTGCTGTTTCCATCACCACAGCTAACACCTCATTTTGAGTTTGGTGGTCTCAAGTTTTTGGGCAAAACTTGTTTTTCTTTTCTCCTTAAAGCTAAAACCTCCTGCAGGAGGAGAGGAGAAAAAGCTGGGGCAGACCCACACTGGAAAAGCCTTTTCCCATGGCCTCATGTGGGGCTGTTCCTGCCACCAACCATGGTCCCCAGCCCACCCCGGCAGCCTGCGGTGTGAATTTTGCTGCCCTGTTTGGGTGAGCTGCCCGCAGCGCCGCAGCCGCGGCTCTTTGTCTCCCTCCGAAGCGGATCCCAGTAAATTGGAGAGGTTGGTTTGTTTGGTCGCTGGGTTTTTGTTGGGCGTGTTGTGGCTTTTTTTTTTTTTTTTTTTTAACCAGACTGATTGGCTGACATCTATTTCCAAGGAGATCATTGACAGGGAGAGAATACACAGTTTACTCAACCACGGTGGAATACAGAGGCATTTGCATCAAATAGAAAAAAGTTAATTCTACTTGAAATGCATGTACGTGTCAGAAACACTCGACATGGAGAGTAGAAAAAGCATCGCTTTGAATCTGTAGCATTTATTGTACTGCACGTGCTACACCAATAAAATACGTAATTACTAGACAGGCACAGGTAAATTAGCATCTTAAAAATTTCACTTTTTTATCACATACCATTTGCAACCTGTGAATTTTGTAGCACCAACCTGTCTTTTCAGGTGCTGGGGTGGGCAGAAGAGCTTGCAGGGTCTTGGGAGCGTGCCCAGCCCGGCAGCTTCTCCCTGCCGGGATCATGGGCTCCACTTGTGAGTTCAGCCATAAACTGTATTTAATAATGTATCTTAATACAAATTAAGGCAATTTTTCTCTTTCAATTAAACTGCTTTTAAGTAGTAAAACACCAACTGCATCTAAACCCCACCAGTAATTACAGCTCCCTTCAAGTTCAGCGCATCCCCCAGCGGCACCAGGGAGAGGAGCCGGGTGCCTGTGGGATGTGCTGGGGACGGCACCACTGGGGATGGAGCACTCCTGGGACCGAGCTGCCCTTCCCAGGGTGGGGTTCGGGGCCCTTGACCACAGCTCTGGATCCATTTGCACATTGCACATGGAAACCCCCCTTTTCGACGGCTTCCTCGTGCCGCTGGCAGGAGGCCAAGCCACTGACACTGTCACCCACCTGGCTTTGCTGGGGACACGAGGTGACCTGGCCTCGTTCCTATAAAGAGCAATAAGGAGAAGAAAACCTATTGATTGATACAGCTGAGCATCACAGGTACCAGCTCTGCCAGGAAGTGAAACAGCTGCTGTCCAGGAGAAAACTCTCGTGGTGGGAGGCAGATCCCGAAGAGGGGCCATGAAAATCATCTCAGATGGCATTTACCCTCTCATCCCTGGCTAAATTGCACCTTGTTCTAACTTGTTTGTGGCATCAGCCACCAGCCCTATCCTCTTCAGAAAGCATTCCTGGTTTCCTTTCCTCCCGTTCAGCAGGAATTATGGAGCACCTGAGCTGCCAGAGGAGAGGGCCACTCCCTCCACACACCTCTGCTTCCCTTCTTGGGAGACACAACAGGCAGTCGGGTGTCTGCTGCCATTCAGCTTTCCCCAGCATTGCCGAGCCCTCAGGAATGTCGTGTTTTCTGCTGCCACAGGCACGGGAAGCCCATGCTTGGCAGACCCTACCACTGCTCGACCGTACTTCAGCATCACAATGGTTAAATGCTGCTCGGGAAGGTTCCCTCCTCCCAACTTCCTCCAAATTGTAGTAAAATCTTAAGTAGAGGCATCAGAGGGACAAGATAAAGGCAAAGCTCTTCTGCAAGAGGATTCGTCTTTCAAATCTAGATTAGCAATTGGTGTTTGGGGAAGATGAGACCCTAATCTGATTGAATAAGGGGAGTTTGTGATATCAATCTCCTTGGATCCCATTGTCTTTGTGCTGCTTTGTAAATTAATATTCATTTTCATCTCTGTTTATGCTGAATCTCTTGTGCTCTTGTCTCTCACTGCTGGATGAGCTGCAGCCCTGTTGGATACTGCACAGCAAAACTGACATTATTTTGTGATTTACCATTATATATGTGCTTCAGGGGCAAGAAGAGAGCTGCAGGGTGTGCAGGCTGCAGGGCAGAGCCAGGACCAGGCACTGGCACTGACTGGGGTGTTGGCAATGGCCCATCCCCAGCCGCTGGCTCTTGGCTGGCACCGATGACTGCTCCTGCCCAGGGCTGCCACAGCCACTCACTGGTCAGCATTTTGGGGGAATTCTGTCTCCTCTGCTCCTCTGGGAGCTCAAGCCCCCTCCCCTGCTCTGTTTTGGGTCAGTCTGCAGCCCCAGCATCCCCTCAAGCTGTGCTCTGGCAGCACCACAGTGCCTCTCTTTGCACAGTTCACTGCCAGTGCCACCTTCCCCAAAATTCAATTTTTTTCCCTTCCCTTAGAACATTGCATCTTGTTCAATCCTTCCCCTGTCACACCGGCTCCGGCACTGCTTCAATTGGATTCCAAAAATAACCTCTTTATTCACACGGCTCATGCTATTATATCGTAGTACAGCTCGGGCAGGCGAGGGGTCATTCCATTATCTGGGAACGAGATAACTGAGTATTAGGGCAGCCAGGCTCTTTGACTCCCTGCCCTGTGGTAATGGGCCTTTTTTAAGGGCATTAACCAATGTTTCTACTTAGGTATTTGACAAGAGTAAAGGTAACATTGCCATTTAATCCTCCCTTGGCTTTTTTTCCCTGCCTATAGACAGCACTTGCACGTTTACTTCTCTTTGAGTGTTCAAACTTCAGCTCGAAACCACAGAGCTCGTTTCCTCTAAGCCCTTTCCCTGCACTTCTGGTTACAGGTTTGATTAAATATCCCAGGCACTAGGACACAGGGAATCGTTCCTGCACTGAATGCTGCTCTCCTCCCCTCACTGAGCAGCCCATGAATATGGACCTGTCCGGCAAGGACTGGGCAGGTGTCACTAATGAAGAAATACCAAGGCACGAGGGACATTCTCCCTGGCCCCAGACATGTGTGAATCTCACTCTGACATGGCTGCAGCCTTTGAAACACACTACAGAAATTAAGGACAAGCCACCTCTCTCTTTGTCGGTGTGCAGCACCTGGAAATGTTGCCTTCAGCTCCTTCTTACAGCAGGAAAATGCCAGAGATTTGGGAGAACCAGATCAAGTGCAGGGTTTGTAGCGTCACATCCATCTCTTCCTCACCCAGGGCAGAGCAGGAGACAGCGAGGGGACAGGGAGCAGGAGGCGCAGGGGAGAGGGGCTGAGAGGAGACAGCAGCTGGATGGGACAGTCAATTTGGAGTCTTTCTCTGCTGAGTCTCTCGACTCATACACAGATTTTTCTAGGCAAGGAAGGATGCAGGATCTCCTCCAGCAGAAGCATGAAGCCACTGTCAGAGCAGCAGCGAGAGACCAACTGCACAGCCGAGCTGTCCGTCCCTTCCATCCATGTGCCGGGTCCGGGCAGAGCAGCTCCAGCTTGGCAATAAAGCAAGTGTAGCTGAATGTTTCTCGAAGGACTTGGTGCCAGCTGAGTTGGCATTTCCTGGTGCTCAATCCGACTGCCAGGTCTCACCGCCCCTGCCCAGGTTCTGCTGCTCTCCCTGCCCGGCACGGTGCCAAACCAGCCCGGCACGGCGCCGGTACCACGCCAGCACCAGCAGCTCTACACAGACACCTGTCGGTGTGTCCAGGTGAAGTGGGGTCCCTAAAGTTCACCGTGCCAGCATCGCACCTCTTTAAGAGTGAAAATGTATATTCCGAAGATTGTGGCTTAATTGATTGATTAATAACTGAAGCTCTAATTGAATCCTCCCAGCTCGTACATAAGATGTCTTAATGTTAGAGCCTAGGGAGCAAACGCACAGCATGGAAGTATGAACTGCAGCACAACCAGCACCACTTTCAATTTAAAAGTCAATCTCATTATACAAGAAGCTGTTTCCTCTATCCCTCTGGAAAGGCAACGGCAATCTCCCATCTTCTCCCTACCAGAGCCACATGGTTTGTTAGTGTCTGTGGGAGATGCAAATACAAGGGTTTTTTTATTTGTTCCCACCGCTGCATATCTGAGCAGCTCAGTAAATATTCATGAGCTGCCATTGTAGGAGCTCTGAAAACTACAGAAAATATGCCCTCTGAGGTGACATGTAATTTGGCACTTCCCCCATGGAGAGGCAAAGGATGCAGCCAGAGCAGCAATATCCTAATAATTAAATACCTTGCTACAATCTAATATTTTTTGTTTCTCATTAAACACAAGACACCTCGAATCTTTCCCATGCTCAGGGTCCCCTCTCACACAGAAGTTACCAAGATTATCCAAGAAGAAGACAAAGTGTGTGGATCTCCAAGAACAGGGAGACCTGGCGGTATCTGGAGTCAGGAATGCCTGGAATTTCTTCCCAAATTCACATTTTATGGTTATGCCGCCTCTAACCAAGGTAAATAAAATCACTCCATCCTTCCCAACATGACCCCAGGTAGCTGTTGTCTCCCTGGGGAGCTGGGCAGACCTGCGCGACATGACCCACAGATGTCAGAGCAGATGTGCAGGGAGCAGAGCACATCTGGATGCCAATCCCTGGAGCAAGGCAGGAGAGTCTTTGCGAGGAGATGAGCTCCTGCCAGGAGCTTGCCTGGTCCCCCACAGATGTGGGGGCAATGGTGGCTGAAGGTGGGTCCTGTTGCAGCTGACAGACACACACTGATGGTGCCACATGGTGACAAGGTGCCCCAGAGGGTCCTTGAACGAAGCCCCAAGCTGTGTTTATAACATCCCCTGTATAGATCTGCCAGCCAGGAGATGTCCTGCTGCTTGTCCTGCTCATTTTAACTACCCTGGCATTGGCATTTCAGTGTTGCTCACGCCGTAATCTCCCGGATATCTGCTTCCTATTTGGATTCCTACCTGTCAGAGCTCCTCTCTCCCACTGGCAGTATGGGTAGTGAGTGACCTTCAGCCAGGAAATGGTTATAGCCTTAAGACAACACAATTAAACATGTTTTATTGCTTAACACGCTGTGTCAGGAGCCTTAGTGGTGTTTTTGTTCCAGTCTTCTATCGTTTTCCGAAACGCCTGGAACTGTGACAGCTCAAAGCGCCAGTGCTCTCCTGCTCCCAGGTAATCAATAGAAGGCCTCAAGGTATCTCACACTTCTGTCAAACACGGGATTTTTAGCATGAAAGCATTTCCAAGAGTTTTTGGTCATTGCAAGACTCCCCCCGCCCCCCTTCTGACAGTTATCATGGCAAGGACACAGGGTGGCAGCGGAACGAGGCAGCCTCGGCCACCTGGATGATTCCCAAGGAGAGAGGCCATGCAGGCTGTGTCCTCCTTTGGGGACAGCTCCTGGGGAAGGGCTGGGATGGGGCTGGGATGGGATGGGATGGGAAGAGCTGTGGCCTGGCGGGTGCATGGGCAGGTGAGGATGCAGCCGATGGGACACTCATAAAAATTCAGGCTGAAAACCATTATTTTCATTAGTGAAGATACTCTGGTTTCCTTGCCGGATTTTACCTGCCTTCTGGTGGTTTTTTTAAAGAATCTTTGTGAAGTCGATTCCAGCAGTAATTTCTTTGTTTTTCAGACAAACACCCATCCCTGTTCACAGGAACAGCGTTCCAGCATGAGATGCTTCTTTGGGTGCAAAACTGCCTTTTCACTTTAGAAAATTATTCCAGGTGCAAATTAAACATTTATGTGTTTTGCAGTCTCAAAAAGCTTGGGTATTTCTCAGATGAAGATGATTTTCCACTATCTCCCTGTTTGTACCACCATGGGCTGGGCTACCAGTGGCCAAAATCAAAGCAAAAATCGTTAACAGACTGAGATGTGCAATGCCAGCTTTGCTTAAAGAGTCTGATGGGTGAGAATGTCCCTCACCCCAGCAGGACTCTCTTTGTAGTGCTGCCTCATTGGCTCCTTGCCTGATGCCCACTATAGAACCACATAAACCCGACTGGGTTGGTTTGGAAGGACCTTAACGCTCATTCCCTCCCACACCCTGCCAGAGGCAGGGACACCTCCCGGTATCGCAGGTTGCTCCAAGCCCTGTCCAACCTGGCCTTAGACACTTCCAGGGACAGGGCAGCCACGGCCAGAGCCTTCCCACCCATCCCAGTGAGCCCCACAGCACTGCAGGAGTCAGAGCTATTTATTCCTCATTAATCTAATTCCTGCTCTTAGACCAGAACTGTTCCCGGGCTCGTTGCAGCAATGCAACGCCGGCTGCAGTCGGAATCGATTGCGCATCAAGAATTCCTCCTGGGGCTCCCGAGGCTCTCCTGCAGCCGGGGACAGGGATGCAGTCAGTGCCTGGGGGCGGATCAGGCAGCTGGCACAGAGCTGCTGGAGCCACCGTGCTCCGCTCTGGGGGCAGTGGGTGACCACACTCCGCAGGGTGCCATGTCCTGAAGAGCCCTGGAGAGCACCCCAAGGTGGCACTCGGCAGCCAGAGGCTGGCACCGCCGGGCTCTGCCTGCAGGAGGAAGGGAAAGCCTTCCTCTTTCAGACATACACAGAAGCAGTGACACCCCTGCTCAGCTGTCCGTCAATATTGTCATCACTGTCACACCCCAGGCCCGGTGGGCTTTGGCCCCTTCTCTTGTCCCTCCGGATTCTGCTGGACCTCGACTCTCCAGGATCACCTTGCATTGTGCATCCACAGTGAGCTCCTCCATACTCAAACCACCTCTTCTCCTGGCACCAGACTGGTCGCTGCCTGTGCCCAGCTGCAGCAAGGGGCCTGTGAGGCCACGGCCAGGCACAGACTCCCTGGTGGCACTGGCTGGCAGCGAGGGAGGAGGCCACAAGGAGCCAAAGGCATCGCCCTTGATTGGAGAATCCTGACATAAATGGCAAGAGAAAAACAAATAGGGAGGGAAATGAACAAATTATACTGATAATTGGTTTAAAAAATGCATCAAAGAAAAATGATATCCAATAATACTGCTGGTTCCTAATGAATGTGTGTGTAATAAAATCAGGCTGTTTGGGCCGTGGTTAGCCCTGCACTTCACATCCCCAGATTAAAAATGGAACATCTGTGATGATTTAATTTACATGTTAATAACAAACAGGCCTCCAGAAACCAACGAATAAATGCCTTTTATTGCCGGCGTATCTTTTCCACTGCAGCTTGAATGAAAACTCTGGTAATTAATTGTTTTAAGCGATTCTATTAAAAAGTGTCTGGAAGTGCTGTGTGCCGAATGTTTATGTGGGCAGGCAGATGAGGAGAATACAGACGAGGAAGCAGCCTGCTAATTATGTGCCTTTTTAAAATTCACTGCCTTAAAGACATGGGATACTTTTATACATGGAAGTCGACCCAGGCGCGTTGGTTTTTCCCCATTGTTCCTTTCCAGTTGAAAAGTTTGCAATTTAAAATAAATAGCAAATCCTGATGTTGCTGGTTCCTGCACGAAATGAGATGGAGGCGAGAGCGCTGGCTCTGCCCGGACTCGCGGGCACGGGGAGCAGCAGAGCCAGGCTGGGGGTGGCCGTGTGTCCCTGCCAGCCTTGCCATGTGGTGACAGGGGACTTGGGGCAGGGGACGAGGCCAGTGCGTGCCCAGCTCTGTGGCAGCAACCGGAGCACCGTGAGTGAGTCCCGCGGTGGCTGCAGCCTCTCCCTCGGGATGTTTGTTTTGAAAAGGAAACTCCCTTGGGTGTTCTGGGGTCACAAACACAAGGAAGGCACTTCAGCTGTCAAAACGCAGAGGTAACACTGAAGCTTCCACTTCTCAAGCCCTGCAAAATTCAGGCTGCAGGCTTGGATATTCAGCATCAGTGAATCCTCTTCCCCTTGGGCAGCAAAATCCAGACTGTATTTGCAGTGACCGCCCCTCTGCACCGGCAAAGCTCAGATCTCCAGGGCAGAGAGAGGCTCAGGCTGCTGCAGTGCCGGGCTCACCACCGGAGGGTCACCACAGTGCCAGGTGCCCCTGCAGGGTCTGTAAGGAATAGAAAATACACTCTCCAGGAGGAGAGAGAGGTGGCCTTGCCTAGGAACAGCCCCTTGTGCTGTCGATCAGCACAAACATGACAGGAAGCTGCAGATTCAGCACCTCCGCAGGTCCTGTCCAGCTGCCGATGGCCAACAGCCAGCTGCTCCCCAGGCACAGAGGGGCAGGGGATAAGGGGTCCCCAAGCCTTGGGAGCCTGTGCCAGCCACAGGCAAGGTGAAGAAAAGGCACCACAAGTGACAGCAAACTGTGCCATGGGCCCACCACCGTCACCAACCATGCCATGGTGTCACCAGGACAGACAGATGGGGCTCCGCCACCTCATGGGAGTTATTCATAGCAAGTGGCAAGAGGACAAATCTTCCAAACTAAAAATTACTCCTAAACCACAGCATAAATTTCATCTGACAACAGGCAGCCAGCACTGCAATGGGGGAGGAAGCGGGGCTGCAGCAGTTCTGTTGGGTTTGCTATTAAAAGACACAGAAGACAGAAAAAATACCTGTAAGGCGTGGGGTTATACACAGCTTGGAGTAATCACAGCCACGATTCTCCTGGGGTGACAGGGAGCTCCCCAGAACCATCAACAAGAGGCTACAGTGCTCTCATGAGAAGGGAAGAGTTTTTTCTCTCCCTCCCTGTCTGCCTTTCATGTCATGATTGTTCAGAGCCCCGAGCTGCCCCCCCTTGGCCAGGGGTGTGTGGCATTCAGCAGGCAGCAAAGAAAAGCCCCCTCTCCCCTTTGTTTTGCACATGAAAAGCTCTTTCCCTCCCTGTCAGCTGAATGCCGTGAGAGGGACCTTCAGTGCATGCAGAGTTGGGGCAAGGCTGGCCATGGCTGGCTCCCTCCGCGCCCCCCCACCCCGGTTCCCCAGGCGGGACAGCATTGAAAATAACCACGGAGGAAATCGCTATTCCATTCGAAAAGCACCTGGGAGCGTTTAGGAGGCTCCTCTGTGGGATGGAGAAAACCTTTCCTCCTTCCTCCCTTCTCCTCCTCCCTCCTCCTTCCCCTTTGGTGCGGGGCTGTTCTCTGCTCAGCTCCACCGAGGCTGATCCCCAGGGGATGAGGCACCTTTCCCGAAAATTTCTTCCCCCTGCCAGAAAAGAATGCCGGTTAAGCAGGGGAGCAGGAGGAGGAGAGGAAAGCAGTTCCCTGGGGATGGATATTTGCAGAGGAGGCAGCAGGAGAGAGGTGCCCGCAGGGGACACTGTGAGAGGAGCCCCAGCGCTGGGGCAGCTCCCGGAGGCAGCTGCCAGCGATGCCTCCGCTGTGGTCCCCCGGGATGAAACCATGGGCTGAAATCACATCCCAGGCACTTCCCTGGGGCCCGGACTTCGGAAGAACTTCCTGGAGGCAGCAGGAAACAGCTTGGAGAAGGGAGAGGGAATGCCCGGGATGGGGAGGGATGGTGGGTGCCCGCGGTGGTGGCTGAGCGCTCGCGTGGCGCTGGGGATGGGCACAGCCCTCGGCACCACGGGCTGCAGACGGACCTCCCAGCCCAGGAGCGCCAGTGCCTGCCCAGCTCATCGCTGCCTGCCCACCACGCTGGGACCCCTCGCTGCCATGACCCTGTGCCACTCCCGGTGCCCTTCAGACAGTGGCCCAGAGAAGCCAAACCCCCTCCTCCTCACCCAGCGGGCAGTGGGAGTGGCCTCGTCCCCCGTCTTGAACAAAAGCAAAGAGCCACTTGTCAGCTCTTCAGTCAGTCAATATTTCACTGAACTTTGTTTTCCCTATTTAGTACAATTAAAATCCCAAGGAGAAGTCTTGTATAAATCAAAGTTCTTTTAAAGTGTACCACGCAGACGCGCGTATCAGAGCCTCTGCACAGCGTGTGCCAGTAAAAAATATGCAACCCCCTTTGGCAACACAAGCAGAAATAAGCAATTTGGGATCTTAAAAGATAAAAGATAATAAAAGTAATTAAGATAATTAACCACCCTGAAGAGAGAAGAATTTACTGCTGTAAATTTTGTACTTAGTTTTAGTTGGCAATATCGCAGCTGCCACTCCACTTAATATACAGCACATCCCAGCTCTGCCTCTGCGGCGGTGGCAGCCGAGAGGGACCCGGTGCCACGCTGTTATCAGTGGCCTTCCCACCAGGTTTGGGGAGTCTGGTCCGAGGCCTGAGCTGCTGAGACTGCAGGGCACCCACCTCGCCTGGAATATGAACAGCTCTGGGTGATAGGAAGGCAGTCAAGCACCAGGGATAGGATGGGATGGGATGGGATATCCGGGTGGCATGCGGCTTGTCAGCTCTCAGCCAGAGCCTGCTCATTCCCATCTCCTGCTGGAGCGAGTTCACTGTTTGCACAGGACTGGGAACAGCCAAGTGCTCGTTCTTTCATCAACCACTTGCCAGGTTCCCAAACCGATGTATTGTCTCTTGCTGGCTGTCATGCTTCAGACAAACCACCTGCGAGCATCCCAAAGGAACCAAAACGCTCCTCGGAATTCTCCATTGCCTCCAAAGCTCGGCTGCTGCTGTGCTTTGGTGAGCACACATCATGCTGCTGGTACTGCCATGTTGTTTCCCCTTCTCCCCACCCGTCTGTATCCATCTGTTGCAACCCAGCTCTGCTAACACGCTTTGTGGGATAAGGAGTGGTTTGAGCTCCGTGTGAAACAGGGGGGGCACAGCCACAGCTGGGAGCACTGACCAGCACTGCAAACCCTCTTCTTCCTCCCCTGCCCTTCCCTACCTGGTGCCCAGCGCAGCTCTGCCCTGAAGGATGCTTTCAGGGGCCTGGGGTGTGTCCTGCCCTCATGCAGGGACACCAGGGCCATGTCACCTTCACTCTCTCTGCCCTCTGTCCCTGGGAGAGGCAGTCCTCTCATGACAAAAACATCCACAGCCCCATTCTCCTCAGGGACACCAGCCCTTCGCACTGTTGCTGTGCAGGATCAGCCTTTTCTGTGTCCAATCATCCACCCCAGAGCAGCCCTGGTGGTTGGATGCTGCTGCCTCCGTATCTGTGTTTATTTTTCCGAGATGTCCTGACTTTGGCACATGCAGGCTTTGATCCCCCATGCTTTGCACAGCACAAACCCAACCACATCCTGGCCTTGCCATGGCATTCCCACCATTCCCTTCCTGATAAAGACCCAGTGTGAGGAGCATCCCACTGGTGGCATTGAAGCACTGGGTGGTGTTTCCGGGGTTTGTTGTGTAGGGCTGCTCGCTCCCCTTTCTCTCCTTCTGAGTCCTCTCCTTCCTTGCCTTGCTCCCAACCATCCCTGCAGCCCAATTGCTCATTCCCACATATCCACGATGCAGGCACAGATGGCTGAGCCAAGCTCACGAGTCCCTGATGATGGTGACAGGATCTTGCCTGCTCCCAGGGCCTCTGCCTACGCTGGCATCATCTCTGGAGCCGCCTGGACTTCTCCAGGAGACATCGTGTTAATGTGGCAGAAAACTAACCCAGGGACACATCCAGGTCAGAGCTGACTCGATCCATTTCAGGCAGAGGACCAACGAGCTCAGTGCCAGCACTGTGAGAGGCAAGGCCAGTGGCACGGGGCAGGGGAAGGACAGTGGTGGGAGGATGTCCCCGTGTCCGCTGTGCTGTGACACGCCGGGGGTGGCTCTGTGGGCACACAGCTGGTGGCAGAGCCCACCAGGTGCCTTCGGCCGTTGGGATGCTCCTGCACCCGCCACGCTCCAGCACTTCCGGAGAAACCACATCCTGAAAGCAGCATCCCCACAGGCAGGAAGGAGCCCGGCTGTGGCAGCTGTGCAGGAAAGACAGAGTGGGGGTGAATTAGCAAAAGAGCAGAGAAATCGCCTGGGTGCAACAGAGGGAAGGTTGCAGTTGGAAGCATTCCCTGGTGACAGGAGGGGACTGGCCATCGCTCCTGTTAGGTGATGGGCAGTGGTGTCACCCAGCATCAGCCTGATGAACCGTCCTGCCATGGATCCAGCCTCCCTCTGCCCCTCCAAAACCAGGCAGCTTGTGCGGAGTGACCCCAGAATCATCAGCTGCTCAGCCTTTTCCACACAATCCATCACACACCATGGCCCCATGCACTGACAGGCTCACAGCCTCTCTGGGGTCCCCTGGTCCCCAGCAGAGCTCCCCAAAGCCTGTGGTTACCCCTCACTGCCCTGAGCTCCCTGTGGGCTTTCACCTTCTTGGTCTCATCCTTAAGAATCTAAGCAAGGGTTTCACATTCACATGCTCGTTGTGTTATAGAGAAGAGTTGGAAGCAATTAGACTATATTGGAACCAGTCTATCCAGAGAGCATGGACATGGACAAGGGGAGTGACACTGGGGCTGTGGGGAGAGGAAGGGAAGATCCAGCGTGGCTTCAGCTCAGTTCTCTAATGAAATGCAGTTTTTGTGACGGGGCTGTCCATGCCTGGCTGGGTCTGGCTGCATGTCTGCTGCAATAACTTTGTAATCTCCCAGCAGATTTCAACCAAATCTGACAGAAGTGTGGGGACAATGACATTCCTCCATGTTCCATGACAAAGGGCTCCTGCATGGAGAAGGCTGCCCTGTCCCTGTCCCTGTCCCTTTCCAGGGCTGGGGCCAGCTCAGCTCACTGTCACTGTGCCAAGGAGGACAGCAAAGGCTCTTCCAAACCACCCTGACTGTGGGAAACCTTTAGCAGATCTCACAAATGTCAGTGAGAGATAAACTCATGAAAAACTGTGTCTGGTTCCTGATGGCTTATCAGGCTGCAGGAGGTGCCAGCATTTATGGATCCAGGGTGGCCACCGGGAGAAAACAGTGAGGGTGCAAAGCTGTGGGTTCTCAGCCACTGGGGCTTCCCTGCTCCAGCCCTTGTGCTTTCAGGGCTCATCCAGCCATCCCAGATGTGTTTCATCCCACTTCCCCTTTTAATTTGGCAGAGGGTGAGAATCCTTCAAGTATTCCTGAAAATGCAAATGATCCTGTATTTTGCTAATTGTCTCCTCATCTACCCTGCTCTCGAGAAGCACTGAGTGCCAAGGTCTGTCATCTCTCTCCGAAACACTTCAGTCTGGGGCTGGTGGAGGGTGAGTGTCTGTATTGTGCACACAGGCAATCTCTGCAGCTCGGGAGCCTCCTCGTTTCTTTTCCAACACAACCCTTGAGTATTCCCTTCATCATTTTTTAAATCCTTTTGTAACTGGCTATTGTTCAGCACAAGAAGCTCTTAGGAGCTGAGACTGAGTTTTATTTAATTACTGAAACGCAGAGAGAGCTGTGGCAAGCGCTACCCATGCCAGGTCCCTGCCCCCCTGGCACTGCCAGACCCCTCTGCTCAGAGAGGACACCCCTGGGAGCAGGACAGCCCTTTCTCAAGGGCACCTCCAGGACCTCTGGGGTCCAGTCCCCCTTCAAAATGTCCTTGCTCTCCTTGGACAGCATTTACACTCCCGTGAGCCATGTTGTGCTTTCGCTGTGGTTTGAGCTTTTGCATCACTTGGGTGGTTTTTAAAAAGCATTGTAAGAGCTAAAAAGTGGAATCAAGTTATGGATTCCCATGTGCTGACTGAGCTCAGGGAGAAGGCCAAAGGAGAACCCCCGGTATTGGATGGGGAGGGATGAGTGTTTCGGGCTCTGAGACAGACCAGATTCCCTTGCTGACTGGTCACTGTGCTGCTGCAGAGCAGGGACGTTGCTCTGGAGCTCAACAGAGCAGGATGAAGCGAAGAAAGCGCATGCTTCCCTTCACCCCGGGGCAAATCTCTGTCCAGCAATTCCAGAATCAGAGCTGCTAGTGGGGAAACATGGGAGAGAGAAATAAAGCAAAAAAAAAAACAGCAGAAAAATAAGTTTATTTTATTCCAGAGTGACAAATCTATTTTGAAATGAAAGCCAGAAGTGTTGCCAATGAGCCTTTGTTTGCTCTGGTACAAAAGTCCCCTGGACGGGTTCTGAGAAGGAGGAGGAGGAGGAAGAGGAGGAGAAGGAGGAGAAGGAGGAGGAGAAGGAGGAGGAGGAGTGCAGCACTGCTGAGGCCCTTCTCAGCTGCATTCCAAGGGGCTTTCTGAAAAGAATGAAGTGTTGAGCATTTGCCAAATAAAGGAGGGGGGCAAAGGTTGCTATTTATCCCAGAAAAGTGGCCAACATTATGTCTATTGATGGGAAGGAACCTGAAGAATTGTGGGAAGGAAGAAAGTTACTTCAGCTGCCAATCAAGGGCCCAAATTTCCATGAGCTGCCAATCATAATTAGAAGGAATGTGGCAGTTCAGGAAGGTCGCGGCAGCAAGGATCTCCCTGAATAAACACCAGGTCCCGATTGAACACCCTCCAAAGGCTTCAGTGATAAAAACACCAACAGCTACATCGGCGGCTGTTGTTGTTACTCTCTCTGAGACACTACAATTTTTCTCTGGTGCCAGGGATCATCCCTGGACCTGAGCAGGTTACTGACACTTGTAGGGGCACAGACCTGTGTGCAGGTGGGCTCCCCAGGCTGCCCTGCTGCGGGGGGCTGTGCAGGGCACAGGCACCCGCCGACATTCCCTCCAGGACGGGGCTGGGGCATCACTCCCTGCCTCTCCCTCCCCTTCCCCAGGGACAGCTCCTCCCAGGGGGATTTTGGAATCCAGGCTATTTCAGCTTTGCTTGATAACATGACTTTTCTAGCTGACAGCAGAGAAACCGGAATTAAGGGAGCTCAGCATTCCGGGAAAGGCGAGGCTAACATCGCTCTTAGAAGCAGCTCTCCAGAGGGTCCGAGGCCACCGTGGAGTGGGAGCTGGGCAAGGCAGGGCTGGGTGGGGCGTGAGTTCAGCACTCCGGGGTGATGCAGTTCCCAAGGATGAGCCCTGGAGGGACAGGACGGTTTCCCCATGTGCCGGCAGCTCACCCCCAAGCCAGCCCACCTCCCGCGGAATCCTGCAATCCCGAGGGAAGGAAACCACCTGTATGGCAGCTCTGCTCATGGAAATGGATGGCAGCGCCCTGGCAGCAGCTTTTCAGAAAGGAGACGTCTCCCAGCTTGCCAGTAATCCGGAATGTAATGGGAGAAGCACCAGAACTAAGCGGCAAAATCTCCACCCCCAAAGGGTTTCAAACCAGCCCCCCGGAGTATGGCACCAGCTGGCAGCCCTGCAGCTCCTCACCCAGGACAGCAGCCTCCCGAGGGCAGCCGGGCTCTGGCACACGGCACACCAGAGCTCCGGGAGCCGCTCGCTCCCAACCGCAGCCTGCTCCGGAGAAAATTGTTTCTGGGCAGGGAACCAGCAAAGGGCCCCCGGGGCTGGAGTGGGCTGTGAGGGAGGCACAGCCAGGACCCCCTGCCAGGAGTAATTCCAGCCTCACCAGACAAATTCTCTTACACATTCAGGCTGTTTTCAGTAACAACCACACAGTTTTTGCCCCGAGGATGCTGCTGAGCACACAGGGACACCAAAGGAAATCTCTCTTGCATCCAACCAAGCCGTTCTGTTCTCCTGGGATAGTGGAAGGTGTCCCTGCCCATGGCAAAGGGCTGGAACTGGATGGCTTTTAAGGTCCCTTCCAACCCAGACCAGGCTGTGCTTCCGTGATCCTACGCTCCACTGTAACACACTCTGCAGTAAAGCCACACACTGGAGCTGCTGACGTTGAAATATTCCAGTGCACAGGCAGGCAGCCACCCACCGGTGTGCACACACCTGAATGGCCCCAAATACCACTGGGCTGGACGAGAAGGCAGGATGGAAGCACTCTGGGAACTGGGCCCTGTGCAGACACACCAACCCTTGTCTGACACAGCTGACAGCGATTCCCAGCGCCTGCAGACACAGCGGACAGGCAGCTCCCGTACAGGGAGTGGCATTCCCAGTGGAGAGGAGAGCTCTGCTCTGTGTTTCTCCCACGGGCTCTTCCAGCCTCCGCATCCCCTGAGGTGAAATTCGGTGCTGGCCATGAGTTCTCCCGTGTGCTGAGGTGGCTGCAGCGAGCAGGGGCTGCACAGCCCTGTATCCAGTGCTCCAGGCACCGGCACTGGGGGTGTGCAGGGCATTCCCGGGTGTTCCCGAGGCTGCTGGAAGCTCTTGGCACGTGGTGCTAATGCAATGTGACTCCCAGCCCTGCGCTGTGTGCTGCAACATGCTCCCCTTCAGACCCGCACAGACACACGATATTTCACTCAATGTCTTCTGAGCCTTTTTGCTCTACATGTATTTAAAAATTAGATGTTTAACTGCCTCCGTGGAGATGGGGCTTTTGAGGCAAAAATGAAACCTCTCACATGTCTTTAACAGAACTGGTGATAAAATGCAACTGTGAGCTTGACTGAAAAAATATCCTGCACAGTCATTTCCTCTGCAGCCGTGATCATTCAAACAGCCAGGCACTGGCTGGCAATATTTAAAACAAATTGAAGCAAACAAAATGCGTTTTATGCCCACTCCCACATTCAGCTGTGCAGTTCATGTGTGGAGGCACTTGGCAAAAATCTTATTGGAGAAAAGGACTTCAGGACCATTTATTGTACTGCAAAATGTTGAGCAGAAGCTGTAGAATTTGGCTTAGCGGCCCCTGGTGACTTGTCAGCATGGGAAGAGGCTCTGGCTGCCACAGCCAGAGCAGAGTGGGAGCTCCGGTGCTGTGAGGAGCCCTGGCCTGGTGTGAGGCTGGGTCAGACCCTCCTTGCCTGCCCTTGGGTGCCTCCCCTGTGCCCAACCAATGCTCCATGTGGAGCACATCCGTCATGCCCTTGGTGTTTAATTAGGAGGGATGTCAACACCGTGCTCAGCGCACCCCTCAGAGGGGCCAGGAGAGCAGCTCCATGACTTGCCCATGGTGGAGCAGAGCCCAGGATATGCCCATGGTGGAGCAGAACCCCAGGATATGCCCATGGTGGAGCAGAACCCCAGGATATGCCCATGGTGGAGCAGAACCCCAGGATATGCCCATGGTGGAGCAGAACCCCAGGATATGCCCATGGTGGAGCAGAACCCCAGGATATGCCCATGGTGGAGCAGAACCCCAGGATATGCCCATGGTGGAGCACAGCCAGTGTCTGTTGCGTGACACAGAGAGCCATCTGCGCTGCACTCCCTCCCACCAAATGCTCCCCTTCCTCCTTCCCTTTGACACTCATTTACTCCATAGGGCAGGGAGCTGTGGGGCCCAGCTCCAGCGACTGATGCCCACTGAGGACAGCTAAAGCAAGGCAAGCCCCAGCGCAGGAGCTGTTTTCCATGAGAGGCTGGGGTGTCCCTTGTGTCACTCCCTGGGGCTCGCCCAGGGACTGTCCCCTGCCCACAGGTGTCCTGACAAGGGGCATCAGACACGACCAGCGTGCCCAGGCCCATGGCATGCTCCCAGCTCAGCTCATCATCAGGGATTTTTAGGCATCATCTCCCAGTGGACAGTCCGTCTCAGCGGCCCCGGCCAGCCTGGACAGGTCGGTGTGAGGCCATGGCTGTGAATGAGTGACACAAATTCAAGGAGCCCATCTGCCTGTGCGATGGTCTGAGCGGTGCCCTGCTGCAAGCCTGGCCCCTGGGAAGCAGGGACGGCACTGCGGGGTCCAGCCCTGTGGAGTCCAGCCCTGCGGGGTCTGGCACTGCGGGGTCCAGCCCTGCACCCACAGCTGCTGCGCTGCTCCGAGTGAGGGAACCCCCTCGAGCAAGGGCATTTTCAGGGGAAGTTGTAATGGAGCGGGAGCCCTCCCTGCCCGCCGGGAGGGTTTGCTTTGATCATCCCACAGCCGGTCTGTAACAGTCCTCCCCACCCTCCCCTTCCCTCGGATGTGAGCGTTTAGGGAATGCTGGGTGTGCTGCACCAGGAGTGAGGGTCGGGGATGGAGCAGCCCCACACCCCGACTGTCCCCACTCACCCAGGTGTCCCCTCCCCACATCCCCACACCAGCACACCCTGTGCTCACACCACGAGGGCACTGGATCCGCACGGCTCTGCGCGGCTCCGGGGCCCGCGCTCCTCCGAGGTGCAGGAATGGTGCTCGGATAATCGATACCAGCAGCGTCAGGGTTTACAAATCCTGTATCATTCATGCAAATGGGAAATGATGAAAAATAACCCTTCCCTGCCCTTCGTGCAGGCAGCTGGAGAAGCTTGCCCTTTCCTTAGTGTTAGTTAAGGCTAACATTAAAATACTCTCTACATTCTTGGTGGCTGTTCAATATATTTTATATAAGTTTAATAAAAAAAATTGCTAAGATCATTGGAAGGGTAAATAACTGCCATGCTGACATTGCTTCTATTTAAATCAGCTACACACTGCGTGCGTACATCGTTTGCATAAAACAATATTCAAGTAGGGTGATTTTAATGTTCTGTGCTATTTCTGACTCTCTCTGGATTGCTGTTTGCATATATTTGCATACCCTAGGAGAATTAAACTAGGAGTATGTAAATGAGCTTGCAGGCTCTGTAGTGGAGGAGTTTCTTCAGTTCTACAAAGCAGCTCCCCCAGCCTCCCCTGCCGCTGTGGCAGGGCCGGGACCGGGACCGAGACCAAACCGGCAGCGCCGGGGGCTCCGACCAGCCTAGCTGGGGGCACAGGGCAGTGACCACCCCTGGGTTCCTCCTGCTCCCTCCTCTCGTGCCCCCGCAGTGCTCCTGGGTGTCCCCACGAGCCCCCAGCTCTGCACCCTGATTTCCCCCTGAAATCCAACTCCCCTTTCCAGGAGGGCTCTGGGCAAATGGGCAGGCACCCCTGCAGAGCAAGGAGTGCTCCTCGGCGTTATCCTGGCGGGAGCAGGCAAAGGAGCAGTGATGGATTTCTGCAGGGGCTGAGCAAACTGTTCCCATCAGGATAAATCCACATCCCTTCTACTGGGCTTGGCTTTTCCACAGCCCGACACGCTGCCGCACACCACAGCGGTGCAAACCGAGGGGCATCCCTGCGGGGAAACAGCAAGGTCCAAAAACCCCAAACAAAGGCTCTCCCAGTGCTCCCTGCCCTTTCAAGGGGAGTGAGGATGGTGGGAACAATTTCCAGTGCCGTGTGATGAATCTCCAAGAGGCCACATGGGGGCTTAATTAAGCAGCCTGGTGAAGTCTCAGATTTTCCTGCTGATAATTGCTGAGCAGCCTTTGCACCGCCTGCGTCTCCCCACCGGCACGCCTGGGAGCACAGAGCCAGGGCTCGGCCACAGCAGGGCCGCCTGTGCCAGGCTCCTCCGGAGGCACTTGGAGAGCACCATGGTGTGAGGCACCTGCTGTGGGAGAAAAGGATGGCCGTGCCCTGGTGACAGCCCTGCGTGGGAGAGACACCTCCCCCCTCACTCTGAGGCACCTGGTGAGGGCAGCTCTGTGCACCCCCTGTTCAGCCTCTGTCCCCTGGGCACTCTGGGATCCCTCCCGAAGGACTAAAGCATCTGACCTCAATGTTAATCAAAAGGATATTCAGTTATTTGCAGCAGTTTGCTGCCGTCACAGAGCGCTGTGCCCAGTGCAGCCAGCTGGGCTCTCCCCCAAAAGCACCCCTCTCTTGTGGCAAACCCACAGATTCACCAGTACCTAAAATGCTGAGTTGCTGATTATCTGCACAAAGAAGGGGCTCAGCACCCCAGAGATCAGCCAGGCACTGCTCAGGGCTGCTCCACACTCCCAATGGAGTCATGGAAAGGAGAGGCAGCGAGATGGGACAGATTCACAGGATTCCCAGTACTGCCTGGGAGCACCCTGGGGACAAGGCACGTTTTGGGAAAAGCATGGGTGTGCACAGGCACCCTGGGTCCAGCTGCGTGCAGGACAGGACACACACAGATGGATCTTGATCTGTTCCTGCTCACGCACACAGGTGAGCAGTGCTGGGATACCTTGTGTAACCCGCCATGTATCATCCTTTCTTCTCTCACAGGGGCCAAATCCAGAGCAGCAGCTGCTGACCAGGATGTGCAGGGGAACTGGAATGGCCCCTCCATAAAAAAGAGGCTCCTCCAGGGCCTGAGCAGAGCGATGACCACCTTGTTCAGCCCTCCACACCAAGCTGTCACAGAAGTTCTGTGGTGCCTGTTCCCAGAGCCCGGTGGCTCCACATCTTCTTGTTGGAGGCATCTTTTCAATAATTAAAGTGGTATTGGCTTGTTGAGCTGGAGAGATCATTGCTGTGGAGGGATTGGTTATAACTTCCCACCACAGAATGACTTTTTCATTCTCCTGCTGATCATGACTTGGCTTTACTGTAAATTAAACACATCCTCACCGACACCTGAAGGTTAAGGGGGATTTTCCTGCACTAAATCAAAGCGGACACCAGTTTCTTCTGCAGGAAGAATCTGAACTGGCTTAAAAGGTCAAACAGTTCGGCACAGGATTTGGGTGGTTGTTTAAGGTCATCAGGCAGCCTGCTCATGTCAATACATCAATTATTAACAAGTCATTGGAGTTAAAGTGAATTAGTCTTTTCCCATCCTGTTAACAGGATTAGCAAAGAGTAAATAAAAATAGCAGTGGAGGTGAGCAAAGCAGGGGCTGAAAGGCACTCATGCAGCTCAAAGGCAAGTGCAAGGCAACATCGCCACACTCAGCCCCGTGGGACCCCAGTGCTGTGTGTCCACCCAGGCTGGCTCTGATGGGGCTCCCGAGCCTCTCCTTGTCTGCTCACACCTCGGCAAGGTCATAGGGGCCAGGCTGGTCCAGCTGGGAATTCTTGTGGAATACTCCAGCCTTTGCAGCCAGGATGGCCTCAAGCCAGGGAGGGATGCTTATGGCAGGACTGGGCATCCCACCGAGCCCTGGCCAGCCCTGGAGTCCGGAGGCACTCACAACACCCAGGGACCCTCCACTCCCACCTTGTTCTCCCAGCCGCTGTGGTGAGCAGCACCCTGAGAAGGCCTGGCCAGGACTGGGGTGGTGGATAACTGCACCCATTCCCATGGGAGATGTGATTCATCCCCAGTCTGTGGGCTCAGACCCAGCTGCAACAGAAAACAGGAATTAAAATGACAAGAGTGAGAGACTGATTACACGAACTGTGCAAGGGACTGGTTACATGTTCAGTGAAACAAGAACATGCGTTTTCTTTCCTGTGCCCCATTGCTGCAGCAGCACTGGCCTTACACTGGAACCTCCTCTCGGGATGGAAGGGTCTGGCAATCCTTGGCAGAATCCTTGCCCAGTAAGCAGGAGGAATCGGAAGATCCGGTCCTGGAAGGGAGCTGAGCCGGCTCCAACACCCAGCGCAGGGTTTGGATATTTGTGCTGGGATTCTCTTTTATGGTGGGTGGAAAATCATTTACGATATTTACATTTTTTCATGACATTTTTAATTTTTCATATCCAACTTGGACCAAATTTTGAAACCATTTAAAACTGCCAAAGATTTTACCTCTTCCTTCCTGCTCAGTAGCAAAACAGGAGGGCAAGGGACTGAAGCCAAGGGGAAAAGAAAAAGAGGATAAAAGAAGAATTATTCTTTCGCAGAATTTGTGACATGCTTAAAAGAAAAAAAAAACCTACAGGGAAACTTTTTAATGTTTTAACAGTCTTTTTATCACATCAAAATTTTAAGATATATTTTTGTCTTGCATTAGTTTTAATAAACGTGTCTTAGCAGTTCCTTTTATCGCTGTTCCTGGACTAATTAAATGTACACATACATTTTTAAATGTTCACTTTGCTTCAGCACTCGCTAGTTCAGTTTTATTTAAGAGCTTATTTAACACCTTGCACAAAGCCCTTTGAAATTCCTTCCAGGAAATGTCACACCTTGCAGAGGGAACGCAGCCCTCCGAGAACATAGACCCGCATTTGTACTTACAGGGAAGCACATAAACACACAGGGAAGGGGCTGGGGGGGGCTGAGGGGGTCCCTGTGTCTCCCAGTGCTCTAGTACAGGTAGGGGGCTGCTCTCTGCTGCCCCAAATCTGCCCAAGCGCTGCCTGTGTGTGCTCTGGTTCCAAGATCCAGGACGGGGACACGGGTTGTGCCAGACCGCGTCAGGGTCCTCCTGAGGAGCAGGGCCAGGAGGTGCAGGTGGTGTTGGACCAGCTGAGGATCCCCTGGCTCCTGGGACGGTGGGAGCCCGGTCAGCCTGGCACGCTGGGAGCACGGCAGCAGAAAGGATCCGTCCACCTGCAGCAGTGCTTCAGCTTGAGGGACCAGCACGGAGCAGGCAGGTGCGTTAAATGAGTGTGCATCAAGGCAGCAAAGTTAAACGCGAGGTCCCCTCCGTGGCTTTGCTGAGAATTCAGGCATCTCTCATCCCTACCAGCCCGTGGAATGCTCCGGCCTGCGCCTGCTCACCTGCTCTCCTGCAGCAGATGCCAAATCCCCATTTGTCCATGGCCCAAAACCACCCTCTCCTCCGGAAATCTTCCCTCTCCCCCAAATCCGTGGTGTTATTTGTTTAAAATAAGACACTGGCACTTGTCAGGAGACTTTTTGCAGTGTATTGTTTTAAAGAAGACATTCAATTACCTCGGCTGCAATGCTTCACTGTGCTCTGATGATCTACTAAGGGAAAAATAACTAATATGTAGCATGTTGTGTCATAGACAATTATAGAGAACATCGCTTTTAAGGAAACAAGACTTGTGCCCAATTGTGCGAGATTTATTAAGTTTGCTGTTTTACAGCAACACGGCAAACTCAGGGAGGGGAACGCATTTGCATCTCCTCCCCAAACCCCTTGCTGCAGGAGGAGAGGACTGATTTTCCTTCCCTCATTAAAAGATGAGGAGCTGGTAAGGCTGAGAAGGACTGAGATAAACATCTCGACAGACAGACGATTATTTCCTCCTTTAGTTTTACACAGCGTGAGATTCTTATGTGGAAACAAAGTGATTTGGCTATAGATTTATAGAGGGAGCAAATGATTTGGTCCTACATGATGGAGCATATCATGCATATTCCGTGCCTTCGCTCGTGGGCATTCTCAGCTCGGCGCAGCTGATGGCGGGAGGCAGGAGGGAGAGGAGCTGGGAATGTGACATTATGCACAAGAGGGAACGCTGCGAGGATTTCACATCTCCTCTGGTGAACAATGTGACTGAGAAATGCACTTACTGGAAAGGATAACTTAATTCATCCACCAGGCAGCAAGCATCCAGGAATCTGTGCAGCGGAGAGGGGCCTGGAGAGCCCCAGGGACAGGGATACCAGGGACAGGAGCACAGAGGAACCTCGGCAGACGAGGATCCTCCTGCCCCTGCTGCCTTCACTCTGACACCCATGGACTGCGGTCCCTCACAGACCATGGCAGTTTGGGCAGCTCTTAGCAATGTTTTTTATTTGAGTGCTAATCTGTCCACACACAAAGAAAGACCCTGCTCCAAGGATCTTGCAGTTTAAGACCTTGATCCTGCAGACTTACCAAAGTGCTTCATTTTAAGCGCGTGATTAATGCTGTTGACTCTGGTGCTTAAAATTCAGCATCATAGAACTGTTTGGGGTTGGAGCTGACAGCCAGAGTCCTCTGGAGATGTTAATGTGCCTTAGCAGAAAACATAACAGTGCATCCATGGGAGGTGCCTGCAGAGTCACCCAGAAATAGCACAAGGAACAGCTATTTTTTCCCAGGAAGAGGAGCCTGGGAGCAGGGATCCATGCTCTCAGCTGGCAGGAGCTGACTTTGACAGGCTTTGGGGTGGTGGGCATTTCTGCAAGCATTTGGATGCGATTCATGAAGAAGCTTATGGGGTGTGATTGATGGGTTTGCAGTCTTCACTGAGAAAGCAAGAGAGGGCTAAAAACAATGAATAAGTCTTTATGGAATTCAAAATTCCCACCCAAAGCATTTATCTTTTCCGTTGGCTATAAATGGGCGGGGAGTGGGACAGCATCATTCCTGCGTTGCTGGAAAGTGCAGGGCAGCCTTCACGCCACCCACCGCAGCGATAAACAATGTTCTCATGAGCCCGCTGCTATTTATAGCAGCGATCCTATTTCACACATATTTGCCTCAGTTACTGAGCAAGGGCACTTTCCTGGCCCTGATGGATCTGAGCACATCCAGCTGCCGATCCCAGGGGAGGGCTGCCATTCTGGGGACGCACCGCTCTGTCTCTGCACAAACCATCACCTGGGATGAGCAGCACAGGATGTCATTAATGGCACAGGTACAACACACACACACATCTGAGCTTCCCACTGGGGCGGGAGAGGGAGGAGAGGAGAAGGGAGGGGGAAGGATTTTAAAGGATGAATGATCTGTTTCCTGCTCAGAACTCAGGCACATCCAATAACCTCAAGCAAAGCAAATCTCAGCCTGAATTAAAGGCTCTAGTGGGCTGGATTCTCCTAAACATTCAGCACCAGTTGCAAACCCTCCAATTTCAGGATCATCTGCTATCGCTGTGCCATCGCCTGAGTTGGTGTCCTCACTTGCTCTGAAGTGCTGTAGGCAGAAACCAGCTCATATTTTGGGGAAGATGTGCCAACAGAGAAGAGCAAGCAGCGATCCAGCACTAGCGATGGGAGCTGATGGCTCAGCAGCAGTGGCTGAGGTGCTGCCTTTCCCTGGGGCAGCAGCACCTTCTGCACCCGGCGCTGTCACCTGCCCAGGTGTGAGGTACCTGGCGAGTGTGTGCCAACCCCTCGCCCCAGCTCCCAGCTGCCTACTAAGCCACCACCACCTCCATGTCACAAAGAGGGGAAAAAGGAGCCAAGAGCCAGACCCAAGAAGAGGGCTGAGCTGCTCATTGTCACCATAACACCACGGCAGGGTGACACAAGCCAGCACACACAGGGCTTTGTGGGGCTCTGGGCTTTTCCTCTTTATTTGCTTAAAAAACCCTCCTACCTGGGATAGGAACAAAATGTACCTTCTGGCCTGGTGATTTATAGCTGTGCTTTGCTTGTCTTGTTTCCCTCAGCATGATATGTAAATCCCAGCAGCAGGGAATGCAGTGAGCTCTTCCTGCTGTAAATTCACCCTGCCCAGACCCAGAGCACCCTCGCAGAGACAGCCCAGGGGAGCCCTTTAATTACCACTGCCAGACAAGGGACAGCTCCTCAGCAGCTCCTGGAGACCTGGCAGCTCAGCAGTGGCATCGCCTCGTGTTTCCCAGGGTGGATTGTGTCGCACAAAATGTTTGAGCATTCCCTGGATAATGTGACTTTGACCTCCTCCTCCCAGCCCCAAGAGATGCTCAGCCCCAGAGAAGCTTAGCCCTGAGTCTGACTGAGAGGACACAAATGCCCCAAGGCCATGTTGGACATGGGGGTGGGAGCCAGAGTCTTAACATTCCTTCTGTCTTCCTGCATGGGAATGGCAAAGGGGACTCCAGAAGTGTCAGATCCATCTGACACTAGGAAAATACTTATAAATAAAATAGTTCCCATAAAATCTGTATGAGATCTCCACAGTCCATCTTATACAGACAGTAATAAAGGAAAGGCAGAGTAGCAGCAGCCAGAGCCACCATTTTGCAACAAGAAATCAGATTTTAAGAAGTATGAAGAGAAAAGCAATTTAGTCACTGTTAACATTTTATGCATGAGTTAGAAATGAGGGCCAGTACATTACCGACACTTTGGGTGATCCAGAGAGGTCCAAGCAGCTCGGCTGGTGCAGGAGCATTTCTGCACTGCCAGCAGGGCTGGGTGCCAGCACAGGGACTCCTGGGACATGAAGATGGCAAACTGTGCTGAATGGATCAGTGCCACCACCCAGGTCACAACCCTTCCTCCACAAAAGCTTGAGGTTTTTTAAAACCAACCCTCCCAATCAACCCAAGAACTACCTGATGCTGCTGTGGGTGAGAAGCAAAATCCAACCATGTTCATCACTTTCTGTCACCTTTTGCAAACCAGCTGCCCCAGCCCAAGCTGCGCCTCCAGTTCCGTTCTCTCTCATCACATCTGGAGGGGACAGTGGATAGTGATTCCCAATGCTCACATACATTCATCCAGCTCCTGTAAGTCATGCCTCACCTGTTCAAACCTTTGTCATCGAAGCATTTAGAGCATGAAACCCAATTAAAGATCAACCTCTTGCTGTTACAATGGAAGAGCTACAAGAATTAGCACTTAAGCTGCATTAGCAGGAGGCATTTCTAATGACACTGCACCCACATTTATCTTTGGTGATTACTCAGGGCACACCAAGGGGAGCGCTCATTTCTGGGCACATTATCTACCAGGCAGCAAGTTTTTCCTGCATCCTGTGCTGCACAGAGCACTGTGCTGGCTGCTCTGCCCAGTGCAGGATCAGGCGTTCCATCATCCCTCAGGAGACACGGCAGGAGAGGTACCTACAGGAGACCTGCTGAGAGACCTCTGCAGGGAAGCAACAACTGAGAGGACACAGAAAACTGAGCCCAGAACAGGCCTGGAAAAGGCTAGGGTGATGGATGCACCAGAAAACGTTGGTGAGAATAAAGTCTGGCTGGGACCCCTTGCCCAGGCACGGCTGGGGCACTACTGGTGCTCCCTGAGTGCCCCGTGCAGGGAGAGGAGAGTAGACACTGGGCAGCAGAGCTCACAGAGACAGGAGCTGCAGGTGTCAGCTGAGCCTGTGTCCTTATAATAAAAAGAATTCTCAGCACCACTGGTTCATGTTGGAGCAGTCTGTAAGCAGTCTGTAAGCCACGCTGCCCTCCAGCAAGGGAGGTTAATGTTATTCACTCCAGTCTGCAGAGAAGGACGCAAAACCGTGGAGAGGTTATGGGCCAGATAACCAAAAATGGCTTTTAGTTCTGGGCACTTTCATTTTACACTGTCTGACCTCTGAAGTACTATCAGTCTGATTTTCAAAGGCTTTGAGCAGATCCTGCTTTCGCTGACCTTAAACAGAGAGACACACAAAATTAAAGGGAACTCTACAGACTGTTGGCCAGAGCGAGCCCATGAGCCACTGGTCGGAGAGAGGAAGAGGGAGCTGGAGGTCACCAGAGCTGAGTCACGCATACACCTCTGGCCTTTTTGAGTTTCCTTCACCAAATCAAAGGCCAGCATGGTGTGGGAACAGGCAGGTATGAGCTGCCTGTTAACTGATTTGAACTGAAAATGGCAAGAAGTTTTCTACTGCCAGAGTTCAGAGGTGCAGAGCAAGCACCCCCCACTCCCACCCACCTCCTGGGGGTCCTTCAACCTGTGTCAGCCAATGGCTGATAACAGCCCTAACGTGTGCAACAGGACAACTTTTCCTCCCACTGCCCACCCCAAAAAGATGCCCCCTCTTGCTTCCTGCTGCCGTGGTGCCCAGACTGTGTCCTGCCCCCTGAGCAGATCCCAAGCAGCACAGCCTCCCTCCGAGGAGCCCAGGCAGAGCATCTGTATTCAAGACTCAAATAATATTTCATAGATATTCCAAAAGTTGGGTAAATTCTTTCTCTCAACCTTCATTACCTGAAAAGCTTCGCAACCCCAAGACTGTAATTATGTACATGAATAATGAGATTAGCATATCCACCAACTAACTCCCGCTCCAACCCTCTAGATACAGGAGGCCTTTGTGGGAAGCCCTCTGTGCTCAGATTCCATAGCAGCAGCAGAGTCCAAGGCTGCTGTGGGAATCACCACCATGGTGGTTCCAACTCCTGCTCCTCACAGAAATCCAAAGTTTCATTGGGATGTGGTGGGAAGATGGCGAAGCTGGGGCGGGCACCTCCCAGCATCCACACATCATCCTGCCACCCCAAGCATCCCTGGGAGGGTGCAGGAGGGACGGGACCAGTGAGGGATGGTGAGAGGGAATGCTCTCAGGGTGTCACAGAGTGTCCCAGGGTGCCACGACTGTATCAATGACACCCTGTGGCTGATGCAGTGTCGCTGTTTGGCAACGGGCACGGATGGATGACGGCCGAAGGAATGGCAATGGGAATGTGGCTCTGTCGGCACCAGGCGCTGGCTGGGAAGGGCTGAGCAGCTGGTGAGTGAGGCACACGCCCTGGTACCCACACCCACACCCACACCCACAGCCACATCCGTGTGAACCGGTGCTGGCGCGTTGAAGAACCTGTCTGCATTCCAGGAATGTGTTCAGGAAAACGTACATGGAGAAACGCCTCACAATGGGAACAACCTTCCCTGCACCCGGCTGTGGAGCTGCTCCTTGACTGTAATTGGGGACCTGGTAATTAGATGATGGCAAAATGTACCAGCAGCTCAGTTTTCATTCTGTGGTCCAAATTACAAACCATCATATTTTGAAAGTGATGCTGACATTCCTCAGCCAGGAGCCTTTGCCAAAAACAACTTGAGCAAGGCTTGTCTTGGCACCGAATCAAACTCGGGGCCCCAGCAGCGAAACTGAAAACATTTACACAGCTGGACCCAAATCACCCGATTTTCTAAAGAGTTTGTCAGAGCCTGAAGCTCTCGGTATATTTCTGCCCATTTTAAAGGGGCCTGTGTTCTCACAATCCCCCAGCTCTCCACACAGAGAAAATAAAATACTTGAGGAAAAGTGGGTGGTCTTTCCATTGCAGTCCGAAAAAATAATCCAGAAAAGTCTCATGAGGAAAATGCAAACGAGCCTGGTGTTCACCCGGCCCATCCACAGATGTGCCAGACATATTTCATTTGCATATATAGATATGGAAACCTCATCATTTTGCTGTACGTATGTAATGGCTAATAAATGCATTAGCAAACCACTAATGAAAACAAATTGGAGCCAGTGTCAGGAATTACGCCAGCGTGAGGAATTACCTTGCTGCATTTTTTCCTATCTAAATGTCCTGACGATATTTTTTTATTACATCAGTCATACCCGTTGCATATGCATTATCCATCCCTCACTCCAGCCAGGGCCAATTCCTCTTGGGCTCTTTGGCATCATCTGTGCCGGCAGCGCGGGCACAGGCACGGGCACAGGCAGGGGCACAGGCACGGGCACAAGCACGGGAGGGCAGGGACAGGCAGGAACAGGCAGGGGAGGGCAGTCTGCATGGCCACCATGTGTGGAGCACCCCAGAACTCGGACCTTCCCAGAATGCCACCATGCCCACCAGCAGCTGCCACACTACCGGTGACACCATCCCTGTTGCAGGGAGCAAGGACCATGCAGCAAGTTTCCATTTTGTGCCTGTTTCTGTGGTTTTTCCCTTGGGAAACAGGTCCTGTGTTTTCACATATGGGGGAAAGAGCGTGAAAAATTGGGAGAAATGGCCACACTTGGTTCCAGCCCTCGGGAGGGCTGCAGGCACCTGCCTCGGTGCTGCACATCGGGCTTCCCCTCCCTACCTCAGGAACAAGTCTGGCACTATTTGCCCCTGTTCCTTTCCTTTCCTGCGTGCTGCTTGATATTTTTTTTTTTTTTCTTATTTATAAAAGCGATGAGAGCAAATCCTCTGATGCTTTAGGGATGTCCCAGAGCTGGCTTGGGCCAGTCGGGGCATGTGTCCCACATCGGAGAGTGGCCCTTGACTACACACTGCCCTCACAACAGAGAGTGGAACACCACAATTAGTGAACTTACCTCGTTTGCTTACTCTAAAAGCATCTTATTGATTACTTAGAGCCCTGCAGCAGCCAGCAGTGGCCTTGGTCACCTCTGAACAAACACACAAACTGTGGTCCCTGCCCCAAGAAATTCAGTTTCTTCTTCCACCAAGATAATTAACAGCCTGTTTGACAGGAATCCCTCTTCAAAGCCCCCCCTTTGCTCAGCTGTGATTGCTACCAGAAGACACGGTGGAGCCATTTTTCAGAGCTCAACTTAAATTTTTGTGGCTACATGGGGACCTCAAAATCTTGCAAAATTAATTTTTTTTTAATGCAAAACCTTTTAAGTAAAAATACTTGTAATTGCAACCTAAAGCAATGTGGGATCTGTGAATGGCTCTCTGATTAATTCTTCTGCGAGGCGAGTCTCCTCTCTCTGTTCTACTGAACAAGCATACACATATTATTGGGATTAATGCTGCATAATACATAATTAATGAAACCGCATAAATATGCAGATTTGGAATTGCAGATTGACTGCCACGGCTCTGTCCCCGAGCGCTGGGGTAACGGATTGGATGTTCGTTATTACCATATTTAAAACTGTTTCCCTGTGAACATGTGCAAACCAATAACTCGGAAGGGCAGACGGCAGCGGCGACCGTCTCCAAAATCCAAGGGAAGGAAGGGCTGTGTACCTGGCAGGCACGGCCCAGGTTCCCCCCCACAATGGGGAGCAGGGACACAGGCACTGCCCTGCAGCCCTCTGCCAGCAGGCAGCTCCAGAGAAAAGGTTTATAAAAACATAAACCAGGTGTATCTGGTGCTGGGAAGCCGGGATGTGGCACCGGTGTCACACAACAGGCAGGAGAGGCTGGCAGGAAGGAGGAGGCAAACTCGTGGGGGATCTGAGTCCCACTGCAGGCACAGGCACTGGAAGTAAGAAAAGCTTTGGAAATCAAGACATTTCTGGGCATTTTCCCAGGTCTTTGGGATGGGGCATCAGCAGGAGCTGGCCAACAAACAGTTCCCAGTCAGTTCCCAAATGTCCTTCATAGCACACCGACAGCCTCACCATCGATGACTCACCAAAAGATACTGCATGGAACATGGGAAAATGCCATCCAGGCATTTGGCTGGCATGAAAAAGGCTGTGCCACCCCAGTCTAGGTTCTCTCCCTGCACTTTGCTAAGGTCTATATGGAGATTTCCTCGGATGGTTCCTGGGTCATGAAGCCACCAGCTGCTGGGCTTTGGTGGTGATGGGAGAGGCAGAGCAGAGCCGCAGAAGGGTGATGTTGGTGAGGGTTATCCCCTGACAGCAAGTGGGAGCAGGAGCTTGGGATTTGCTGGTGGAGCAAGCTGACTTTGAGCTCTCAGGGGTACATTCCAGATGTCCCCAAAGCAGCAGCAGGTCGCTTGTTCTGCTTCATGCTGCCTGTTTGCTCTGTTGAGGATGTCAGGATTTATTGCATGCTGCTGTTGAGAGGATTCAGATCTCACCCAGGGAGTTTGATCTGCAGATCTCCAAGCTCTGCCCGGGGAGGACTGCAAGCATTGTTCCCATTCCTCACATTTACAGGCTCAAATTCTTACTTGTAGAAAAGGAAGAGCTTCCCCAAGAGGTGTTTGGGAAATGTTTTTACTTTAAACTACAAGTTTCCTACGGATGTCTTCAGATGTTTATTGAAGTGGAATAAATGAAAGCGTGAGTATGTGCTGTCTTAGGAGGGATGGGAATTGCAGCTCCGTGCACCAGAACTGCTCAGTCAGGTGCCTGACCTGCCTGGGGTGACATCTGTGTGGGAGATGACATCCCTGGAGAGCCCAGGCTCGTGGAGAAGCACAGCACTTGCTCCTGCAGCCAGACGAAGACCCAGCACTCAGCTCGATGTGCAGAGCAGCCGCGCAGGCCGGGGCTCCTCTGCCTGTCCTGCTTGTCCCCACCTCTGGGAGCATTTGTCTGGCACATCAGCCAGGTATCCTGACCTCCCAATGCCTGCTACATTTCTAGACTGCCCCAAAAGTGAGGGGAGCATCGGAGAGGCTCTGTGTCCAGCCTCATCCCTCTCTCCCTTCTGGCTCTGTGCTCCCTGACTCCACTGGCCACATGGTCATCACCACTTCTCCAGCCACTGATGCCCCATATCCCCCGGCTTCTCTGGCAGGGAAGGAAGTGGGAAGAGGGAAGGAGAAAATGTGTGTATGGGGGTACCTAAGTCAGGTTTAATTCTTTCAGTTGAGCAGCCTGGTCTCAGCAATGAACTTAACCCCACCAGGTTTCATTATGAAATATTAATTGCTTAGCCAGATATTTTCCCTTCCACTTTTGTTCTCAGGGAATGCCTGCACCCTTCTCTTTTGCAGAATAACTCCCACTGCAAGGGCCTCAAACAATCCCTTTCTTCTGGAAAATATCACACAGCAAAAGCAGAGCAGCAGCTTGACCTGAGCTTTGGGAACATGTGTGAGCAGCGCAGTCGGAGCTGGAGAGCAGGGCCAGCCTCCCAAAGGCCAATCCATCACAATCCTCCATCAAGACGAGACATGCAAGTGAGAGATGAGACTGTTGGAAGGAGAGGAGGGGACAGGTGACCTTAATTGCTCCATGGTTATTGATAGGGCAACTTGTCTTCATGATGCAAATTACCCTATAAATAAAAGTAAAACAACTACAGGAAGCAATTTGCTGCTTTGTTAGAGTTAAAGTAGACTGAAAATTAAATCAAGACATAGGATTGCTAATTCCACAGGGCTCTCCTGGAGCCTCTGCAGGCAGGGCCAGAAACACAGACCATGGGGGTAACCGAGTCACGGCTGCCTTGCACGGGGCCAGGAGGGAGGATGGGACAATGGCTCCAGCCCTGGAACCAAGCCACCAGCAGAGGTGAGGGCATCACCTTCCTGTGCCATTGCCCTGGCACCAGTGGCTGGTGGGGGATCCCTGCTGTGTGGTGAACCCCCATGGAAGCTTGAGCTCTCCCAGCTCTGGGAGAAGACTGGGGTTGTCCTCTCGCCATGCCGGGGTGGCCACCCACACCCACCGTGACTCTGGTGCCCAACAGCCATGTGTTCTCTTCACTGTTTGGTCCATGAGGTGTCCCTGAGGTGCAGATGTAACCTGACACGTGCCCCCCAGACACGATGCACTTGCTGCTCCTCACTGGCTTCCTCCAGCACCACTGTACAGAGGTGGGTTCAGCACAGCCACTCGTCATTGTCAGTGGGAGAAACGTACCTGAGTCATGATACTTCGCTAAAAGCATCTTCTCTGACACCTTAAGTGGGTATAACTCTTGCTTTACATTTCTAAAACACCTTTTAATTTACAGATCGTTATATCCAATATTTATTTGTCCACTGAAGGAGCCAGAGCTTTGCCCACAGGCTTCTTAGCAGAGGTTCTCCAGCTCCCTGATGACCATAGCCCAGTGTCCCCACTGCAATGAGAGCTGGTGTAGCACTGCTGCATCCTCACCCCATTGTGCCCTCACCCCCACTGCTCACAGGGCTTCCCACCTCCCCAAAGCAGTAGCAATGCCCTGTCCTACCCCCTGCTCCCAGGGGCAGGGTAACAGCTGACGAGGGCAGGGCAGAGGGAGCAAACAAGCGGAACAGGGGTTTTTGTCAGTTGGCTGTGCCAGAGAAATTAAAATGCATTATTTTGTCACTAAGTTGCAGCTTTTCTGAAAATACTGGCAGCCACAGAGATTTTCTCCAGCCCCAAAGGAGCACTTTTAAGTGCTTCATTTTAAGAAGATACTTCTTTCCCTGGTCTTTTTATTTATTTATTTTTTGTGTTTGTTTTCAAACCTGTCGGAAAGCACTGATATTTCCAAGCTTTATTGCTGCTGTTGTTGTTGTTTCCCTCCCGATGCTTTTCTTTCCCGTTTCTGAGCATCCTCGCTGGTTCTGCGCGAGGCCCCTGGAGGCTGCACAGCAGCAGGACGCGATGCCGGAGCCTCTGCTTTGCTGGGTGAGCTGCTCCGCTCCTCGAAGCTTTGAAGCCGCCACTTCACATTCCCGCAGAAGGATCATGCTGCTGTTTCTTGAGGAAATTATGAAACACTTTGTGAAGCGACATCAATGGGAACAATAAGGGCAGCGACCCCAGCAGGCCCCGGCGCCCGGCTGGTGCCAGGGCCGCCGCTGGCCGTGTCTGTGGCCACGGGTGAGGGCCAGCTGCCCCCATAGACACCCTGTGGGTGAGGGCCAGCAGCCTCCGCAGACACCTTGTGGGTGAGGGCCAGCTGCCCCACAGACACCCGGCGGGTGAGGGCCAGCTGCCCCCATAGACACCCTGTGGGTGAGGGCCAGCAGCCTCCGCAGACACCTTGTGGGTGAGGGCCAGCTGCCCCACAGACACCCGGCGGGTGAGGGCCAGCTGCCCCCATAGACACCCTGTGGGTGAGGGCCAGCAGCCTCCGCAGACACCTTGTGGGTGAGGGCCAGCTGCCCCACAGACACCCGGCGGGTGAGGGCCAGCTGCCCCCATAGACACCCTGTGGGTGAGGGCCAGCAGCCTCCACAGACACCTTGTGGGTGCGGGCCAGCTGCCCCTGCAGACACCCTGTGGCTGAGGGCCAGCGGCCTCCACAGACACCCTTCAGGTGAGGGCCACCAGTCCCCACAGAT